>RDPX01000100.1:1890251-1963478 GCA_003991215.1 Morbakka virulenta
GAAGATAAATAGAAACCAAAACAAAGTGGTAAAATCACTTCAACCTTGCAAGTGCCACCCCACAACCAGTGAGGAAAGGCACATTGCTCAAGCGGTTGTTGTTATTATTATTATTATTATTATTATTATTATTATTATTATTATTATTATTATTACTATTATTATTGAGTGGTTACACACCATCTAGTTATGGATGGGTGAAAAACCCATCCTTAACTAGATGAGAAAAATAAAATTGTGGAAGAGGACTGAGAGTCGGGAGATGCGAGAAAAAAGACTTGTTGCTGCACAGTATTTTATAATTATTTGAAGGTGCAACTATGGCTTTAAGAGAGATTGATGCAAACTCAGTGTATTACTGGTACGCTCTCAAAGATTAAACTAGAAAGGAAAGCTCCATTAAACAATATCCGTGGAATTGTTTATAGAAATGAGACAAGAAAGCCATTTTATGACGATGACAGAGAAAACCTCATTTCAAAGATAGATTATGGCCGGTAGCCTCAGAGCTGGAGCATCTTCGTAGATGTGGCAACTGTACTTTCAGCGGGTTTAAATTTGGAGGTAATGTATAGCTTGGAGGTAATGTATAGCTCCTGAGGTGAGAAAGCATATGGAACGTAAAAGCCGACTTGACAATGAACTCATTGTAGGTACTTTATAAGAAATGATGACAGAAAATCTCTTCAAGTACGCAAAAAGAGCTGCTTTCAAGTAAGTCAAAAGTATAAAACAGTAACTGGAATGTAATCAAGTTTATTTTCTTTAGATAGACCCAGTCATAGAACAACTGCAGCAAACCTATCTAAAGAAATATGATAGCTCTGTACGGGCGTATCAGTTTCCAGAGGGTTATCAGAAAAGGGATGAGAAGATTTATCGAAAACAGAAAAAGGTCAAAACAGCTGAGCAAAGAGTACAGCTTTATATTTTGATAGTGTCAAGTTGCAAGTTATAAAGTTTGAAAGCTGAGTGAGTGAATGATAAAGAGGTTTTACTGTATAAACCACTGGTTCCACTGGAAAACGTAAGCCAAGCTTCATGATAAATGCTAAAATCATTGAAGAAAAAGGTTGTTGCACAGCTATGAATCAGTAGTACTACCAATGTTATCTGAGACGAACTAAACGACAAAATAATTTTCAAAAATAGTAAGCGATAAAACAAGAATAAATAAACTATCAAACTCAAAAAAGAGAGTCAAAGTACACATGAAAAACTCTAAGGGATCTTCATTAATTGCCTGGCCAGTAGTGAAATAACTGTCGCCAAAAAGTTATGCATATTTTTTCATGCCCGTAATATAGTAATATTCTAGCTAGATTTCAAATTATTTCTACGTCATATTTGGTGTCTTTGAGCAAAAGCAGACAAGAAAAGAAAATATTTGCTTAGTTTTATCCCATAATTTATCATAATAATTGTTATACAAAAGCAATCCACAGCTATACTGACTTAGAACTCTCCACTAACAGCCAATATTTGTCATACTACACTTGGCCATCAACCTTCTTTATTAATCCAAGGAACGGTTGTTTTTAAAGGAAATATTAAGCTCTCAGTTTCTGGTTTCGTAAAACTCCTGAGCTATTCCCAGGTCTTCTTATTTTTCACATTTATTTTTATCTTTCAGACGTCTATAAAGCAACTACTTTACTCTCTTTATCCTTTTCCTCTCTGTTCTTTTCTTTACTTTTGGAGCTCTTGTCTCATTTTCATGCTTTTTTCACCCCACACTAACTTAAGCTGTCTTTTCCCTGAACTTTCAATGTTCCAGAAACAGATGTGTTTTTTCATTTTCAATGTATTCTGCAATACTAATGAGTCCTCTTCCTTCTTCTTGTTCTGGGGTGCGAAGTCCAGCCAAAGCACTTTGGGAGCTATTCATTCTGTTTGTGGACCAAATTTGCCTAATTATTTTGTAATTCATGACATGCTTATCTTACTTTGTTGATTTTAAAACCCAGACACCTTCAATTGCCAATAGCAATGCTCTTTTTAACGACATCTTTCAAATCAGTGTGCATTATATAGTCTGGTAAAAATAGTGGTTATAAAAAATTCCAAGTATTTTTGTCTCTCTTTAACCTCTACATTTTTATGATTTCTTCCAATATCAACACTGTTACCAATCTTAGAGATTAATGCTTCCTGCATGGGATGAAATCCTTAATGTAATCCTCTTACAGGAAAGATAAGCACGATACTACATTAACTAATAGACGGTTGATGTACAACGAAACTATTAGAAGCGTTGAAGGCATAGTATCAATGAAAATAAAGTTGGCCCAAAATAATTAAACGGACTACAATTCAAGATTTGTCCTTATTTACATAAGCTAATAAATCTTTTTATGATAACTCCAATCAGTCAATAAGCGATACAGTTGTTTACCATAAGAGGTTCAAGAAAAAAAAAGAAAAGACAAGACAATTTTCTATTAAGCTGGTAACGGGAACACCGGAAAACAGAGATAATTCATGACATATAATTATATTCTCGAAGCTGCGGTCATCACTTGGATGATTACCTGGAACAGAAATTTCACAAAAACCAATACAAATTCATACAAGAATGTAAGAAAATTACAAAGCTAAAATGTTAAAACAATTAACGGCCAACTAGGAAAAGGAAAAACAAGGAACCTTTTCCTCGTTAGTCAACCATTACCAAATTAATACAAAGGTCTTGATGTAATGTTCCAATGTCAATTTGGATTTTCTCGATGGGTTAATCAACTCTTTATGAAATGAAGTTCAAGATTTTTTTTAGGCAGATGAGGTCAAAATGGAGAAATTCTCCAGGGAGGATTCACACGGTTACTGGTTGTGAGGTGTTGTGACAAGGGACAAGGTTCTTTATTAAGGCGTTTTCCTGTCAAAGGGTAAACTCCCAAGTGTTTCAACACTTGTACTTTCAAGTAATGTATGGTTTTACCAGAATAGAAAGCATTGCAGCTGTCATATCTAAACTTATGTTCAATGTGTAAACGAAAAGCTGTAGGAATACGATCATTAAAACTAAAGAAATTATGTAACTGCGTCTGGGATTTGAAAATAATGAGGAGTCTACAACAACCAAAACAATTACTGAAAGTTTTCAACAAGCGAATTCCTAATTTGTGGGAAGCCTGTCTCAAATACGGTGGTATAATTATAACTTTATGTTTAAGGACAGTACTAATGACATCCTCGGTGACATATATTTTATTCAAAAATGAGTTAATACATCTATCAAATGCATAAGTTGGATAACCATTTTTAAATACAATGTGGCTTAGACGCTGTACATCAAAGTTGAATTGTTAGTTTGTAATTTATTCACATTTTTGTATAAATAAGTGTTGGCCTTTATGAAATCTCAGTTCTAGTTAATGGTCGAGGTGACGACCGAAACGTCGAGAATATAATTATATGTCACGGGAATTGTCTTTTTTTCCGTGATAACAAGTTCATGGATTTATCTTTAAAAGGAATACCAGATCATTAGATTTTATCCTAAAAATATTATATAACCACCTGGAACAAGCTGTAATAATAGAAATAAAATATATTTTAAATGCATTCATCTAAACTGATTTGTTGCAAAGCATGATGCAAATATTTTTTCATCCATCGTCAGTTGATATTTAGCTGCTAGATAAAAATGATATCTTAGTTTATTAGAGCAACTTTTGTATCCCAAATGATATAACAATGCAAAACTTTTACAACCTTAACCTTTCCCATTTAAATAAAACCTGGGATTAACGTAAAGGAAGCAAGGACGAACAAGAAGAGAAAGAGGAAAGAGAAGAAGAAGAAGAATGGTAAAAATAATATTGAAAGTGACCTTGCAAATGACGTTATCAAAAATATAGTTACATTATCCTCGAAGATTGGAACCACCATTGCATTTGTTTATCACTAGACTAAGAATTTGATTCTTTTAATGACCCCCATTTAAGCTACTCTCGTCACCTCTTCTGTTAATTGCTAGCCCCTTATTACCAATTTTTTTCTGTCTGTTATTTCCAGCATGTGTTTATAAACAAAGCATGAAGCCGGTCTGCAATATTAGCAGCCTTTCAAGACATGTTGGGTAATCGTTCTGTGTTTTTTGCGCCTGAGCTCTGCAGTTACTCCAGATTCGCGTTTTTCCTGAAAGGCCTCTCGGTCATTTCGATATTTAAGTTAAGGCTCCAGTAGCAATTAACAATACTGTGATTTTCACTTCCTAAATTATTTTAATCTTCCTAGAAAGAATCTGACACATCTCTCCGTGGTCCTTTTTCTTACTTTCCAAATGTCTGTGAGCTAGATCTGCAAGCTCAGTGAACTGTCGTACGTTTGTTCAAAAGGAGCATGCATTTTTCACTTCTAATAACATTTTCAGGGTTCTTTTTGTACCGTTTACATAAAGATTTAAGATTTTAGCACAAATCCCCCAAAAATTATTATGGCTAAGGTACACTTTCAGAATACTGTCTCCTGCCTTGTGTTTACTTTTCGATTACTTCTCCTTTTATGCTCTTCCTAAGCTGAGGAGAAATATAATTACTATGTAACGTCGAATTTGGTGCTGTTTAGCTCTCAATCCATTTATTTCTTTAAATTATGTAACATATATTAACAAATTCACCCTATGTTACGTAATATAGAGGCATTCACCATAGCCTGTCATGTAAATGAATCCAAAAACATGTGAAGACTAAACTCTTATCGATGAAAAGTGTTAGAAATTTAATTAAAAGAGTAACAATTGTCAGAATTAATTATTTATTATGCATTTTTTATTATTAGTTGACCCAAAGTGTCAAGGACTTTTATACAGGACTTATATGAAAAACAGTTATGTAAACTGATATAACACACCTGGTGAAATATTATCATTAACATTTCATTAACTTCTTCACTTTAAAGACTACCTCCTAAATTCCTCCTTGGAAACAGCAAATTGATATCGGTGTATTTCTTCTTTATATTAAGCAGCTTTCTCCCATTTTTCAGAAGTGTATTTTATAACTAAAAATTTTTACCCATATCTCATACATAATATAATATTTTTACCATCTTCAATTATTGTATCTCATCTTTTTTAACTTTACCATTACTCTTGAGACGTGAACTAAAGTCATAATGCCAAAGTGATGCTGAAGTGCAGTAATTAACTCCCATCATATCTATCTGATTACCCACCATGTTTCTACAAATGTTGTTTCCTGTAATAGTGCAGTATTTAATGTGATATCTAGTTTTTCTAACCATTTATCCAATAATTAATTTATTTATTACTGTTTTTATTGTTATGGTTATTATTATTATTTTATTATTATTATTTTATTATGATGATGATTATTATTATTATCATTAGTATTATTATTTATGAAATTACTTGCACAGTTTTTGTTGGTATAACTGGAGTTTGAAGCTAAATTTCAAGTCGCAACCCGCAACCTTAGATATTCAGCACATATCGCAAAGTTCGAGTAGTTCCAAGCAAGCAAGCCTTCTGTAGGGTACTATTAAACCAGTTTTGAAAACCCTTCGATATAGTTCCTAACGCACCTATGACTATCGGAATCACTTGGACATCTCTACAGTTCCAGATCTCTTCAATTTCCCACTTCAAATCCTGATAGCGATCTACTTTCTCCCTTTCTTTCTTGATGACACGAGTGCCAAAAGAACATGCGACATCTATTATCTTACAATTCCTTGATTCTTTTTCTAACACGACTATATCTGGTTTTGAATGTTGGAGTACCTTGTCAGTCTGTATCTTCATGTCCCACAGTACCTTAATCTTCTCATTCTCAACAACCATTCTGGTCGGTGATCATACCATGCTCAAGATTATAGTTTTTGCATATCTGCCAATGAATCACTTGAGCAATTTTGTATGTCGCCACTGTTTGTACTGTTTTTGTGCAAGGTTTTGGCACTGAGACAATATCAGAAACAGTATTATTATTATTATTATTATTATTAGTAGTAGTAGTAGTAGTAGTAGTAGTAGTAGTAGCAGTATTATTATTATTATTATTATTATTATTATTATTATTACATAAAGACATGAATAACCCTTCTTGCCCCTTTTGTCATTAATGCAAGGAAAGTATTACACATTTATTGAAGGTCTGTAGAGAGGTTAACAATTTCTTTAAGAGAGATCATAATCGTATTACGGAGAAAATCTTTGAGGTATCAATTTCATCCAACACATTTGCGGGAAACAATAATGCTAGAATATGAAGAAATGCTAAAGCGTATTCCACGTCATTGTCAAAGAACACTAGTCACGTAAAAGCACCATTCTAGAGATGACTGTCTGCTCCGACATATATTTTGATTGAGCAATTACGTTTAAAAAAACCGTTACCGACCGACGTGCACTCGGCTTCAGTCGTTGGAGGGGCACAGAGAGCTGAAAGCGCTTTGCTTTGGTTCACTTGATTGGTTCAAAAATTATATTTGGTCTGTTTAAAGATCTTTGCCGATGGGACAAATTGCCACACATTGCAGTTGTGCTCTATATCAAACTTAATCATGGTGAACGATATTTGAGACACAGAGTAAAGGAATTTTTCTTTTGCCCTTTTTGGATAACGTTCTATGCCTATGAACTGACTACTAAGTACAATTTTTCACCCTTTTCACAGAGGACGAATTTTAAGTCTTCCTTGCTCACAAAATTGACTCGCGTAACGTAGTGAATAGCGTACGCCCAGTATACTTATTTTTATGTTAACTGAGCAATCATATTGTACACCAGGGCAAAGACAAATGTATTTTACTATTTTTATATCTCTGTTACATACCGATTTTAAATGCTCTTTTATTGATCAGTGAATTCATGTCTGGTAACAACATGTTTCCTCAAATCACCAGCGCTCTACAGAGGATTCTGGTTGAGTGTAGCAACACAGTCTTTTGCAATTCTGCAATTCTGCAATTCTGGTAGCTATTGTTCCTAGCACTCCAATTATAACTGGGATTATTTTCACTTTTTTGTTCCACGGCTTTTTCAGTTTCCTTGCCAAGTCTTGGTATTTCAATAGTTGATCAATTTTGGTGTCGTGTGGAACACCAAAGTCTACAATCTGGCATTTGTTGTTTTTCTTGTCCACTAAAATCATATCAGGTCTTCTTGCTTCAACAACATGGTTTGTTTGTATTGAAAAGTCCCTAAAGATCTTATACCTTTCCTTTTCGCATACAGCTTGTAGTTCATGTTCATAACATTTTTCTATCGTTTCAAGATCGAATTTCCTGCATACCTCCCAATGTATCTTTTTTCCTACCCAATCATGCCTGCGTTTATATTCCTTTTGTGCCATTTTACTTCATTCACTTAAGATGTGATTGATGTTTTCATCTGCTTTACCACACATCCTATATTTACTATCTTGTCCAGTCTTATCAGTTTTTGCTTTCGCTAAATTTGTTCTCACTGCCTGTTCTTGTGCTGCCATAATGATGGTTTTGGCTTCTCTCTTCAGGTCTCCTTCTTTCACCCACAACCATTAATGTATATTTATCTGCCACATCTTCAGTTTATCGGATGAACTGGCCATGCAACACTTTCTCTTTCAGTTGGTTTTTCTTTCTTGTCTGTTCCTTCTCTTAAACTTCCTTTCTGTTTCAACATCCTTATTCTCAGCATCACTTCTTCATGCAACTAACAGTCTCTCCTTGCTGTCTTCGACATATCATTTTAGGCCAATAATGGGAGGATTAGCAGTATCTTCAACGTTCATGAGTGCTCTTCCACCTTCTTTCCTGGATTTGTATAATTTATCAACAGTACACCCTAGGTGGAGCCCCTTGTGCATAGTTAAGAGCTTTTTTATTCTTCGATCCATCTCTTGAAGTTCGGATTTTTTCCAGTTGAGGAAAACAGTGGAGTATCTTACTACAGGAATAGCCCAGGCATTGATACTGTTGAGGATATTTCCCCCATTCAACTTTGTCTCCAGTACCTTGTTCACTCCTCTCTGATATTCACTGAACACTTTCATTTTCATCTCTTCTACCTGCACTTTATCTGCCTCCAATATACCTAAATACTTGTATTCTTCGCCTTCTTTTAGTGATCTTGTAACTGTATCATCTGGCATTTTGAGTCAGTCTGATTTGATCCTTTTCCCTCTCTTCATTACCAATATTGAACACTTTTCGATTTCAAATTCCTTGCCAATGTCTTTGCTAAACAATCTGACTGTCTTTATAAGTGAATCAAGTTTTTTTTTGCTTTATCCATACAATTTGATATCGTCCATGTAAAGTAAATGATTGATCTTTTCTCCATTTGTCGCAAATTCATACCCAGGCTTTGTCTTTTTCCATTGCATTTGTTAGGGGAATGAGTGTTATAACCACTAAAAGGAGTGAAAATGCATCCCTCTGAAATATACCTCTTTTAATCTTAACCTTTCCTATTATTATTATTACTATTATTATCATTATTATTATTACTATCAATATTATTATCATTATTATCATTATTATTATTATTATTATTATTATATGTTTTGACTTTGTGCTAATTTTCGTTTCATCTATGTTAAGTCCCTTCCAGGGACATCAGGCAGACCTCATCATACCAAGAGCACCTATTACAAATTGCACCGTTGCTTTTCTGAGCTTCCACAATTTTGTTACATCGATTTCAAGATTTTTGTATTTTCGTAGCTTTTGAAAGACTTTCAAAGACGTATTTCACTAGGGACAGCCATGTCGATAAGCAGGCAGGACTTATCTTTGCAATTTTTCACAAGGATATCTGGCCTATTAGCCTGTATTGTTCGACCAGTATGAATGACAAAGCACCATAAAATAATTGCTGAGTCATTTTCTACAATTTTGGATCACTTATGTTTCCACCAATTTATTTCGTAAGGTAAGCCAAAATCTCCACATATACACCAGTGGATGTATTGGGCAAGTCTGTCATGTCTCTCCAGATACTCCGTAGGTGCAAAAACTAAACAACCGGATATTACATGGTCTAGTGTTACAGTATGTTTAACACACACCCTGGATGTAAAATTATCACTTTTAGTACATTTGTTTAGTAGTTTCTACTAGGAAGGCTTTGGTCCTGTTCGGCAATAACAGAGCCTTAAGTTTCCGAATTTAGTCTAGAAGAGGCTAACCACTGATGAGTCAAGTTGTTATCAATATAAAGGTCGCTTGTTCTATTTGGGTATTTATTATGTATGCGCTTATTCTTCCAATCATCAACCTTTCATTTTAGGCTGGTTCTTCAGTTTCTTTGCTTTTTTACTTTGAATTTTAAGGTCTTTTGCGGGACTAGGAGTCAGACCAAGTTCTTACAGGCAACAGATATAATAGAGATAAAATAGAGATAAAATATGTGACTTTGCCCTATTTGTTTATGTTGACAAGCTTGAGCACCCAGTCATTAGAGTTGTTCGTATAGGTATTCATTCCTATAATTGATGTTTTTAATAATAATTCTAATTGAATCGGCCCCCTTCCTCATCCTTTTGGGGGTATGTAGAGTCTGTTTGCATCAGCCTTGTGCATTCGATGTTGCATTCGATGGTTGGTAAGACGTTTCCTTGTTTTAGAATACACTGTATTTATTTCTGTCATAGATTAATCTATGATGGTGAAACTATATGTTACAAACTGAGATATGCTAAGGAGTTAATAGCATCAACACGGCTTCTGGCATTAAGTTCACTTTTTGAAATTGATCTTACATGTCGATAGCACTTTTATTTAATATTTTCTCTCATCGCTGATTGTTGAATACCATCACCCTCATTTCCACCTACATATTTATGTCTCTTCTGGTTCAAGATCTTCACCCTGAAAAACACACCTTTATTGTTATGTTCCCATTATAAACCGAATCATATTCAGTGTTAATAAGTAATTGTCCTTGCACGCATAAGAACCCCGCTTGCACCCTTTTTGTTCATTAGGGAAGATGTTGTTATTAACTACAATTTGTATTGGGATAAAATGGAAATCAGAATTTTATACAAGGCGGTTAAACAAGTTACGGGACGATCGATTTTGGATTTTCAGTTTCATCATATTTCAAAAGTAAACATGAAATTCCATTAAAAAGCCATTCCGTAATTTCACTTAGGTCAGTTACAACCGTTTAACCAAAAGTTAGGGATTTTATCTTTCCAATATGATTTTTATGGACTCGATTTTCTGATAGCATATCTAGGATCCTCGATTATCATCAACATATTTATTATTATTATCATTATTATTATTATTATTATTGTTATTATTGTTGTTATTATTATTATTATTATCATGAAGTATTTCTTTACATATGCGTTTCATTACAATTACCTACTGGGTCACCCCAGTGACCTGGGGCAGATAAAGGTCCTATGGGACATGAAATGAACATAAAAGGGAGGATTGACATATTACAAAGAATATAAAATAATTATGACAAGGAAGTAAAAACATCATTGGCACGAAAATTAAAAGATGATTGTCATATTACTACAAACCATGAAAAGTATAAAAAAATTTGTAAACAGGCTGTATGAAGAAAAACCAGAAATGTTAATGACTTTTGCAGTATCAAATTGACAGTGCTTTTCGAAGAATATCAGCAGTGCCTGTGAGGACAATTTTCTGGAGTTCTTGTACTCTATGCTTTCCAGGTATTTTTTCTATATGTTTTTGAGTCCCCTTCTTAATCATCCCTAGTGCCCCAACAATGACCGGAACAGTTCTAGCTTTGACGTTCCACATTTTTTGAATTTCTATTTCTGGTTCTTTATACTTGCTTAACTTTTCGAATTCCTTAACTGAAATGTTTTTATCACTTGGCACACTCATGTCAATTAATGTACACATTTTGTTTTTCCTATCTTTAATTGTGATGTCAGGACGGTTGGCTTGAATCGTCCGGCCAGTGTTGATCGGAAAGTCCCACAGAATAGTGGCATTTTCTCCTTCCGTGACTGGTAGCGGATGGTGTTCATACCAGTTGGNTAAAATAACCAAATAAAAATGAACACATCACTGCAGCCTTGCAAGGGGCGCCTCACAACAAGTGAGGAAAGGCACATTGCTCAAGCGGTTGTTGTTGTATGACAACAACTCATGACTACTGCACTCCCCACTCCTAGCCTGATAGCTGACAATCCATGGAGAGATGTCTTAGTACTAGCACTAAGTCTGGTATTGCAGCATTGAATACAGACTGGATATTTGTTATTGCAAAAAGAGCCATGTTTGGTGACAAAAACAACGCACAGGCAAAAAGAGCCATGTTGTTATGTATGCCAAAGGGCATAATTGTTATTATTATTATTATTATTATTATTATTATTATTATTATTATTTCACCACTGTTCAGAATAACACTGACTATCCAAAACTGAAATTCAGTGGGATCTTACAAAAGTATATCACAAAATAGGTTGTTATTTATTTCTTTGATCTCTAATCTATCAAAACAAAAGTGAACCTGATGTCAGTTATTATTCATGACTACTTTTAAAAGTAACCATGAGAGATTTAGAGAGTATATTAGAATATTTAGAATATATATTAGAATAAATTTGAAAATGTTGTTCCTGTTAAAGAAATAAGATTCATGTCACAGCTGAGACTGTCCAAGGCTAATGGCACAACCAACCACAATGAACGCCTAACAAAAACTTATGTTACTATTTCAAAACTATCCTCAAGAGAGATTCATCTTTTTCTTCTTTCTTTACCAAAGATTAGTGCTTAAATTACATCCTAAAATTATTTTCAGCCGTTTTTTCTTTCAGACGCTTTCTATTTCCAACTGGATTTAAACTCTAAAACTCACTTTTCTATTCAATTTAACCTCTTGATTCTGTCAGCAGATCACCAATGTAATGACGTACGAGGTCTTCTAGTTCACCATTTCTATCCCTAAAAAGCAAAAATGACTTTTACAGTTCTTGTACAAAAATGAGTAACAGAGATTGTTTCTAAATTCGGAAGTATCTCCCTTCGAGGTACTTCTGTGAAACCATCTACACCTTGTCTATATAATTCTATGTTCGATTTTCTCATGAAAACATGTTACGTTGAACACAGTATTGAAAAGGACTTTACTTCTTAAATTCTGGTGTAATAGAACATACACACATGATGAATTAAATCATAAAAAAGCTCTTAGTAAATGGCGCGCCCTGGCTTATCTCTTCTCGATCTCAAAAAGACTTTTGGTAACATTCACTATAATCCTATACCTGAGGTCCTTGCTTATAACCACCACTAGAAAATGTCATTCGCTTAATTCTTAGCCTTCATATAGAGTTGAATTGTACCAGAGAATTTTATTACTGTTGCAATTCCCTAAAATGGAGCGTCTTACAAGGCGATTCTATTTTCTCTGTCGTATTCAATTTGTGCTTTAATATATCTGTCAAAAGTATGCGTCACAGAGAAGCTGCATAACCTTGCAAATATATTCGGAAATAGCTTGATCTACCTATCAATGCAGTCCAGGTGCCACTCTCTTATCCAAAAGGCAATTTGGGCTATATTTAACTCTCCCTTGAGTCAAATTTGCAGTGTTTTCTCTTTCCCTGGCAGTGTTCAAATGATCAGGGCACTGCAGCACAGCACTTCCTCCGCTTGCACACCCTGTCTTTCCATGTCTTTCCAGGCCACATTAGCCTTTCTGATACTACTGGCTTCTTCGAAGCTTTACATTTTCACTTCTGGTCAGTTCGTATGGCTACCTGACCATGCTATCGTTACCTGGCTTTCTGGAATGCAGACAACCCAGAAGCTTGCTCTGGTCTTGTCGTTGATACATGTTTCCCAAAACGATATACCCGTTAACCATAGGATCATCCTTATCTTTGTCCGTACAAGCAAATCTTTAAACGTAGTCTCTTTCAATTCTTTAAAATACTCTCAAACTCAAAACATAACGTCTTTATGGAAAAAGTCATGCAGTGGCACAAATACTGAATATGAGCCCTATCAAAATACCTAAAAGTATCTAACAGCTAATCACGAAGCCCGTATTGGTGATAAATGTACATCACAAGGTGCCATTTTTTCATTTTTTTGGGGTTATTCTCTGTCAATGACCAAATCTTTATGGTCTAAAATACAGTACGACGCAAAATGCTCAATTAGATCTTCAATTTTACCAACAGGAACTTAAACAATTTTCTTGTTATTCAAAAAAATTGTGCAAATGGAGTCTTATTGAATCAATCAACTGCTCTTTTTTCTCTTCTGTGAAACTCTAACCACAAATAGTAGAAGATATTTTCTTTAAATTTGTATACGCCTGAAGTGAAAATACATATGTTCACAAACGCTATATTTACCAGAAACTATGGTCTTGCAATGTGCGGTGACTGTACGTTTCGGACAAGTAAAATCATATTTCTTTGAGTTTTCTTTTTCATTCATTTGGCAGGCAAAACAACATGACAGGGTGTCATGTTTTTGGGCATGCTTGTTTTTCCTTTCGTTATTCAAGAGATTTATTTCTGTTCGTGTTTGAAATATATTCAAAAGGGCCTGCTGTATTGGACTCTGATCTCAGATATGAAGTTCTTCCCTTTGAAAGTTTCTTGGTCATTCTTTGTTGCAATGCCAAAACGAATAAAATATAAACTTAAATTTACGATGGAATTCGCTCAAACAAGTCAGCTGCACCAAAGAAGTTTTTTGTCGACGAAAAGCCGGAAAGAGATTAATGGAAAATACTGACAAAATCAGCTTCCTGTTAAGATCCAAATGGATTGACCGTTTGGGTTAAGTCATTGGCTAGAAAATCTTGATAATTGGGTTAAAGAAAAGCGCGATTCAGGGTGTGTCGTGCTATGAATCCAAGACGTTCTGGAGGAAAGAAGGTGACCCAAAAGGAGAGTAAGTGTTCACTTTCCTAGACATCGGAGCTGATGCTGTCGAGTTATGAAGTGCCAAAAATTAACTAGTAAGTAGTAGACAAAAGTCTCATAAAAGTTGCATGCCAATCAGCAGAAGATGACCAAATTTCAAAGGCTTTTCATCAAAAGTTAAAAGCTTTATGAATACAGAGTGACATATATTACCAACTTGGACGAGATACCAAGTTAGTTTGACATCCTATTTTTAAACAGAGTAAACAGAGCAGGGAAGACAACTGTTTACTTTCAAACAAGAAAGTAAAATGTCTGTTTTACGACTGTGCCAACATGTCTAGCAGACCGAAGAAAGCTAAAAGTCGATTGTTATTTTCAAGAGACATCATCATCATCATCACCATTTTAGCCTACACAATTTCTTCCACTCTTCTCGGTCTCGTGCTTTCTGAGGCATACTAAACTCAAAGACAAGTTTTCTCTTGGAGTTGTTATTCGTGTTCATTCAAAGGAATGGTTGAACGGGAATGGCATTAAATTATTGACAGAGGAAGTTGTTGTGGACTGCCTGGTGGTTTACTAAAGAACAGGCGCCTTTCAGATGTTGTGAAACAAATATTGAAGAAGGGTAATACATATATGTTTGCACTTGACATGTGCCTTGATACGGCATTAAAAGATCGACTTCGAGGAAATTGGAACAGCTGNGTTCATGCCACTGCTGGCGGGTGGCCTACACAATTTTTTCCACTCTTCTCGGTCTCGTGCTTTCTGAGGCATACTAAACTCAAAGACAAGTTTTCTCTTGGAGTTGTTATTCGTGTTCATTCAAAGGAATGGTTGAACAGGAATGGCATTAAATTATTGACAGAGGAAATTGTTGTGGACTGCCTGGTGGTTTACTAAAGAACAGGCGCCTTTCAGATGTTAATGCAAATATTGAAGAAGGGTAATGCATATATGTTTGCACTTGACATGTGCCTTGATACGGCATTAAAAGATCGACTTCGAGGAAATTGGAACAGCTGGATGATAAGTGATTGAAATAAATTCACACCTTTAGGCAGCATGCAGCACTAACATTCTTCCAGGATAACCTCTCAGTATAAATCTCTTGTTCAATATCATAGAAGACCTTCTTTGGCAAGATTTAGAAGATCCAGAGGAAGAAATAAATTAATCTAATCTGACTCAATCACATACGAAAAAAATCTTGATCTAAAAGGCTACGCCAATAACATAGCACATGAGTGGAATGCTTTTTTAAAAAATTGAAGAGATTCGAAATCTGGACGGAGTTAATGATTTTTGAAATCAATGTTATGGATATATATTAAGAGTTTGCAATAAATGAGTACCGGCTTTGGGGGCTTTCTCCTACGCCGGATATAACTAGATGTATGTTATTTATTGTCAGCTAAATATTAAGGGTCCACCATTATTAGTTGAAATAGTCTAAATTACCTGAGAGTCATTAGGAGGAATGTTTAATGTCTACAGAATTTATATTTAAAAAAATAACGACCGTCACAAGGAAAATTATTTCGGAGCACAATGAAAACTTGGATGTTTTAAAAATATACTTTGTTATATTTGTTTGATAATGTACTAGATATGAGACAAGAAAAAATGATAATTTGATATACGAAGAGTTAGAGAATTCTAAGTACACCAAGCAATAGATGCTTTTTACAGAAGCTGGTTCTTATAGCTCGGTCCAGGGAGAATAACTGGATTAAAATTTTTAAATGGTACCTATGATGTGGCTCATATTATTATGGATGTGAGCAGAGGTATGGAGAAAAAAATATTTGATACAATGTATTGAATAAATGTATTTTATACAAGGTTTGCTGCAAAGAGCCTTGTAACATTATTCCCTGAATGCAAATCCATGTTCATTCTAATTATTTTCTTAATTATTCTGTCGGGCCTTTGCAGTTCTTCTTAATTATATAAAATAGACTATCTAGGTATCTCATTAAAAAGTGATACCACCTATGCATTATTTTCATTTTATATTTTCAGTGGAATTTTTATTCCATTATCTGTTTCGTTTGCCCAAACTACTCGAATTTACTAAATTACCTTCAAATTGTTTTCTTTAGGACTGCCAAATTAGCAATCTTCAGATACTCATAGCCTTTGTTATAATAGTTATTTTTATTAGTATTATTATGAATTCAAGATCTCGAGATTGATCTTTCTTCTCGGTTATTTTATATGTGATCACGTACAACAACAAGTTGTATGGGCAACCACACATTCCTTCTCCTTTGGATTTAGCAGTCAAGTACAAGTCTTAATATCCGCGCTGTTCCTAACAAAACTGTTTTCTGTGCGTGTTCAATTTTCATGTAGATCCCTATATCTCTTACAAATTTTTCAAAGTTTTTACTGACAGCACCCAACGCTCCTACCACAATTGGGATCACAGTAACTTGTTTCATCTCCCATAATCTTGCTATTTCATCCTTCAACATTCTGTACTTTTCGATCTTTTCTCTTTCTTTTTCATTTACCCTCACATCTCCTGGTATTGCTACATCAATTATTTTCACTTCCCGTGTAATTTTATCTATCACTACAATATCAGGTCTTCTTGCTTAGATATGCCTGTCGCACTATTACTATTATTATTAGTATTATTATTATTATTATCATCATCATCATTCGGGTTTATTTTCATATTTCACTTATTAATTATGCTCATGACATATCATCTGCTATATCCTTCGTTTGTCTTATGAACTGTCCATGCATTGGTTTTTCTTTCCACCTGTTCTTTCTTTCTGCGGCCTTGTGTTTTCTAAGGTAATGAGCAGATTCCTCAGATTTTTAATACCAAATCTTCTGCCGTTCTTGTTAGTATTTCATTACTTTTCTCAACATACTCTCTGAAAACGAGCACTGAATTCCCAACACACTCTTTGATGTAAGTAAGCCTCCTTCAGCTGTTCTTTCTTCCTACATATAGTCTGTCAACATCAGGCTTTAGATGGAGAGCCTTGTGCATATTGAGAAGTTTCCTGGTTCTCTTGCCCATTGGATTTAGCTACATCTACTGTCCAATCCATTTTAATTGATATCCAGTACCTTCCACTTGGCAAAGATATTCTTTACTAATTTTCTCCTTCATCTTATTTTTCATAATTGTATCACTCTCTGAGACTCCCAGATATTTGTATCCTTCCTCAGCATTTAATACCTTAATGACATTGTCATGCGGTAGCTTTATTCCGTTGAATTTTCCATATCCCCTCTTTTTATTATCACTACTGCGCATTTCTCAATCCCAAATCCCATACCAATTTCTTAGCTGAATACCCTGACTGTCTGAATCAATGCATCAAGGTCTGCTTCTTCTTTTGCAAAATTCTTCAAATCATCCATGTAGAGTAAATGGTTGATTTTTTTCCTGTTGTTCTGAAAAGGTTATAACCATTCTTGCACTTTCCAAAGATCAGAGTAAGTAGAATCAGCCCTTTGACAAATAGTAATGGAGAGCAAAAATCTCCCTGAAATTTCTCGTCGGACTTTAACTTTTGCAAGGGTCTCCTTTCCAGAAGACAATTTTACATTCCAAGGCTTCATCGATTTTTACTGGTCGTGACAGTTTATCAGCAACTTTAAAAATTTGTTATTATTCCAAGATCCAAGAGTGTGACATCCAGTCGAATACTGTGTGGTAATCAATTCAAACCATAACTGTATTCTTCGGCTTCGCCTTTACATGCCCCCAAATGTTTTTATTTGTAAACAGCAGATCATTTGTACCCCTATATCCTTTTCGGCACCCTTTTTGTTCCTCCTGTAGCAGTTCTATTTCTCCAAATAATGTATACACTTCTTCTACGATTATACCCGTCATTATTTTCCATATCAAAAGGAATAATGCTATCGTGGTGGGGGTAGTTGCTAGCAATATTTCCTTTTGGTGATGTCCTTCAGTATGAGAACAGTTCTCCCTCCTGTCATCCAGTCTGGTACCTCATCAGCTACAAGGTATTCGTTCGACTTTGTAGACATTTCAGCGTGAGGTGATGAAAACCAGAACCCATGAACGCCATCTGGCCCAGGTGCTTTCCAGTTTGCTAATCGTCTAAAGCCATCTTTCAAATTTCCACTATCGAAACTCAAACCTTCCTGCTGTTCTATATTGCAAATCTCTTCTTTTAAATCCTTTAACAATTTTGAGTCATTTTAATCTTCTTTTGGTTTATCCCAGGTATCTCTCCAAAACCTTTTTTCCTCTTCTGCATTTGGTTTTTCTGGCTCTCTGTCACCTATTTACCCACTCAGTTCTTTCTTCTCAAAAGGCTTAAATGCAATACAAATGCTCGATATTTAAGATACTTCTTCAGCCTTATTAAAATTCGTTGTTTTGCTTTCACCTAATTTTCTAGATAACTTTTTCATTCCTCCTTAACCTCTATGCTCAATAAATAGGTAAGATCTGTAACAATTACATATTCTTATTTTTGTGTTCATTAGGCTTAGACTTCAAAAATCTTACATGAAGCAGCCGACTTTGTTGGTTTGTTTATTTGTGTGTTTCTCATTAGCTCATTAGCATTTAATAAGACTTTCTACCTGGTGATTGAAATATTTCCTATTTTTATGAAATCAATATAATTCTTAATTAATAATTTTCGAAAGAGACAATTTCTTCCAAAAGCAATATTCAACCCTATTAATTTCTCTCTCTCTCTCTCTCTCTCTCTCTCTCTCTCTCTCTCTCTCTCTCTCTCTCTCTCTCTCTCTCTCTAAAGTGCCATATTATGAGACTTTGACCATCCTGGTGTGCCACGATCCTCTATTTATTCTTGTCTTGAGTAGTCCAACTTATTTGTTAATACCCCATCTCTTTTTATTAATCCATCCTAAAAATTATCATCCCAATTGTCATCTTTCTTTCCTTTCTAATCCTTATTTACTTTTCTTTTTTACTGGCATTAGCTCTTTTCAATAAAATTTTAATAAAGTACTTCATTGTCCACAAAATATTCAATTATTTTGTTACAAATTACATTTCACACTCTTCTAAGCAATTTTTATATAAGATATTAGCGATTATTCCTTAAATGTATTTATCAGCATAAGAAACGTAGCAGTAAAGTACATGCAGCTTGGTCTCCCTATTTATTGTTCAATGTCTTAAGGAGGCATTCAGCTTTCCAAAAGTCGATTTTTTTTTCGTGGTAATTCTCCTTCTGATCTTTTTGGCACACCCCGTATCTTCAGTTATTATACTTCCAAGCGAGTAAAAAGGACGGCTGAATGTGTCTTGCTGACTATCCTGTCTTTCACGTGTAAACTGCAATGTGGAAACGTCTTCTATACAAACTATACAAAAAGACCATTTGTTTGTCCATACCTTTTCAATTTTTCTCTAGATTCTTGCAATTAATAAAAAATTCAACTTTAAAATACGACCTATGTGTTTATGTTTCTTTCAAATTGATATTTTACATCTAAGCAATAACTGCACTACGTTCATTCTGTTCCTTCCGTATCATCTTATGTACTTTATTGAAGAATACTTGTTAACAAGCAACCAATTTACCTTGATGTAACTCAAACAATATGAATCTAAATGCTACTATTTGGGCTTTTACAAGAGAATGTCAGGTGAGAGACAATTTTGGAAGCCAAGACTATTTGAAAAACCACTTTACAAATCTTCTAAACAGCATCGAATGAGACCTTAAAAAGCAATAAGATAACACCACTAGATTATTCCTGGTTCCGGGAGAGAGTAACACATGACACATTTTTCACAAAAAACTCTTGGTAGGAAACATACAGTGACAAAAAAATTAGGAAATTTAAATATTTAATGACAAAATACTAAAAAACATTTGAATCTGAATTGAATTCCAAATTCAGTTAATTAGTAATACCAGCATATATCAAGTGTTATTCAAAAATAATAGTGAAGACTATGTATGACTTGTGACATAAATTGGAAGGACACTTGGTTACTAATGTTTTTTCTTCTGAAATATTTTGTTATATTTTTTATATGCAAGAAATAAATTTTTATCATAAAAAGGAACATCTTTCATACAGACAAGAACCAAAATTAAAAAACTTCAGCAGATAAGCCCATAACCAGTATTTCTATGAAGCGTGTACAAAACTAAATGAAATTCTTAATAGATATACATGTCTTGAACATTATGAATATCATTCTGAAGCTGTGTGTAATACTTGGCCTTTCTTATACACCATGTCCAATCACAATCACAGTGCGTCTGTCCCATTTGAAAAGTGCTGGTGACGTGTTTCTCTCTCCATTTTACTTCTTTCACTTTCTATGATTGGCCCAGGAGCTTCTCCGACGTTTATTATTCACAAACGATAAAAACACAACACATTGCTTTTCAAATCATTCTGTAGAAATAAATTCTAAAACAGGACTAAGAATTCCATAGATTTTAAGCAAAATAATTGTCTTTTTATATTTTAAGGTAATATTTAGTACATTTCCAGGATAACAAGTATATCATTCCGTATGTTATTGCTTTTTTCATTTTATTTTCAACCTTTAGATGCCTCCATCCCAAATTTACCATATGAGGCATTCAGAGTCATTGGTGTGTGAAGCTGCAGCAAGACAACTTTTCGTAGTATTAAAATGGGCCAAGAGTGTGCCAATGTTCCTGGATCTCACCTTTAGAGATCAGGTAAGGAAATTGTTTCATTGAGAGTCAATTGTTTATACAAACCTTAATGTTTTCCCATAATATAGTATAGAAAAATATTTATCAACTAAAAAAAATGTTTTTGACTATCGTTGGTTTGATTGTCATGTTACACCTCAAATCAACTTTTAAAGATAACCCATCTATAGTACCGTCAAAACGCTTCTTGGTTTAGTTGTTTATCTTCTTTCTGGTAGGATGAGCTATTTTTTTATCTCTACTCCCTACTCCTTTCTCCACAACAATACCAATGGATTTGATTCGGGACGAGCAGATAGCTTTCGCTCGAGTTGAATTGAACTGTTTTGTCTCATAGATCAGTAAGTTCTAAAAGCCCAGGATAATGAAAAGATAACAATATATTTCTTAAAATCCTAGGGGGACTTAAGTTCTGATTTTATGAGAACAAAATGTAACATAATTCTGAAATCAAACTGAGCTCGTTATAAAATGTTTTTTCGAAGAGGTTCTTTATGTACAAGAATGTAAAGTCAAAGACAAGATATTTTCATGAATATAGTTTGATGGATATAGAAATATCAGACCAAACAAAAAAGAGTATATTTTCTCTATTAAAAGCCCTAAAAGCTGGCGCCAAAATGAACCTTAAACAGAAGCACTCAATCGAAAAAAGCATTATTTTTGAATCGATAGTCATTTATTGTACCTTTTCAATAATGTTTCGAGACTATTATTTATATATTTTTCGAATTTTAGTTGTCTACTAAAGTTCTCTGCTCTAAAAGATTTACCCTTTAGAGGAGAGACAAAGTTGGGGGTGAAAGAGGAGTTGGAATGGGAAATTAACTGACAAGAACCCCTGTTTATTGAGATATGTAGCAAATATGTAGCTAATTTCAGGAGAACATTGTATCAACGGAGTACAGCACGTACTTTTAACAAAATTAAATCTAAATTTATTTATTCTTCAAGAGTATTAACCTGAATCAATACATGTAGTAATAAAGAGTATTGCTTAGAACAAGGTATGTTAAAGGTACTTTAAGCTTGGTATTAATTTTAAAAAACCACTGCTTGTCCTATTGTACTGTTTAAAAAAAGAGTATATGAACACCAGATTTATGGATTCCATATTTTATGAACAATAATGCAGCAAAACTAGCATAAATTATTGCAACAGTAATATTCATAAACTTATAAAGATATTGAACGTCGTGTTTTTGAAGTGTTCAAAATTATTACTTTACAGTTTTATTATTAGGTTACACGCCAGTTTGATTAGCGCTCTACTGTTTCTATAGATTAATCAACTCAACGCTTTCTCGATTTAGGTGATTCTTCTGGAGGATTCTTGGCTTGAGCTGTTTGTACTGGCTGCCTGCCAATGCTCTATCTTGCCGAGAGACTTGGCCTCGATCATAGTGTCTTTCTCTGTTTCATCGGACACAATGAATAATATCAAACTTCTGGATGAGGCCATAAGAAAATTTCAAATTCTACATATTGATAAAGTAGAATATTCCTGCCTGAAAGGGGTAATTTTGTTCAATCCAGGTAAGTTTTTTCCCATTTTTTATTTAATGTTCTCCATCTTTCTACATCTTTCTATATCCTAATACTTTGTAATCACTAATAAATGGATAACTTTTATCGTAATCAACAAGCCCTTTTAACTATACTTAACATTAGGAACTAATAAAATTCCAGAGTGTATAATGTAGCATAGTTGTAGTTTGAATACATTTATATCTTATGACCATTATAGCACCCATTGGAAGAAAAAGAAAGGGCACACATGTTGTGCATTACCTTATCCCAATAGAAATCAGAAATGTAAAAAAGTGTCTCTTTTAACACCTTATCAAACCTATGCTTTTGAACCCGGTAAAAGGTTGATTCAGAAGCAAGGATTCTTGGTTAATATTCCTATGTTAACACTAAAATATATTATTGGAAAAAACCTTCTCATTTGAAGCTAATTTAACGCTTTGGGGGCTTTTGATCGACCGTAGTAAGCTGCCCCTCTAACGATTGACGAGTCCAAAACAAAAAAACTCATAGCAATTAGAACCCAAGACTTTGAAATCCCATTTTAACACAAGGTCGAGCCAATATTTCTGGATTTAAAGTGAAAAATTAATTCAAAGGTAAAATTAATACGATTGTTCTGTTTATTTTATTTGCTAAACTTTCAGAAAGACTGACAGCTTTACAATAGTGACAAATTATCATCCTTGGTAACTGAGCACAGTAATGAACATTTCTGTTTTAAAATATACTGCTATGTGCATCTTAATGGCGTACAGTTCAATAGGATTTGTTTTTCTAGCAGGGAAATCCTCCCTTCCGTAACAATATGTTAACGGTTGGGTTTTTCAAAGTGCCTTTTTGCCATCGGTAGCATTTAAAATTACATTTGAGACTAAAGCGATTGACAACATTTCTTTCATAAAAACTCGAAACGCGAAGCTAAAAAGATTGTACTTCGTGAAAGAGACAGGTGAGCAGCTGATTTAATACGTTTAATAGCTGTAATAACAGAGTGTCTGGGACTCCTTTAGCCCCTACATGAATTGAACTTTACAAAATTTACAAGTGTAGTTACCAGCAAGTAATCTTGATGGAAATAGAAATGACAAACATTGCTTTGGTACATACAGAAAATAAATGACTACCTGGATGTAGAAAACACATATTAGATCACATACCAGACAAAAAAAAATTAAACTTTCCGATGCCTTCTTTAATATAATACTTTTTGCTTCTGCACAATACAAGTTAAACCCAAAGCTTACTAAATAAGTATATTTTACGTAAGAGAATGACACTGTGTATAATGATTAAAGAACCGTAAGAAGGAAACAAAAAATATAACCTGTTGTTTCCTTTCATCACAAATTTTTTTATAGTCAGCTGAACCTATGTCAGTCAAAGGGTCATAGTCACAGATCATCATTGAAATCGCTATCTCAATCTTTTTGTTAATATCTGTTAATATCTTGCAAAAGGGAGATGTTAATCATGATCCTTTTTCTTTACAAATTTGTACTTTTACCAGCAAAAGAAGAATTTTAAAACATAATACCATTTTACGGCTTAAGTGTCCAGATAATGCCGTAACTTGACTCTCATAAAATCAGTCACAAGCACTGCCGTTTAGGCATATCACTGTAGAAAAATGATGATTGACAAGTTGCTGTCTTCACAATTTCAAAACATAAGGGTTATTTCTTCCAGAACGATGTTTCTAATATAACATCTTTTGAGATTTGGGAAGATACTGGCAGGATTTAAACAAAGGAGATTAGGAAACATTAGATGCAAGACATTGCTTCAAACAGTGAAATCAAGACATTTAGCAATAAGGTAAGACTGACTATGCTGTCTGAAAAAAAATTTTAAAAAGGTGATCCAAACTCGTTTTCCATTGAAGAAAATTTTATTTATCCCTTGGTGTTATCTAATTTTCTGTATTTTACTCAGTCGTTGCTCAATGGAATTAAATTTATTTCACAAATATTAGATGGAAATGGAGGAAAAAACAAATAACAAACTTAATTTGGGGGGTAGCCACACTACTTTACGTAGTTTACTACTACTGTTTTTAACAACTTTCACAATATTGTGAAGGTTTACAGCTGAATTATGGGAGGAATATTTTACCTACTCATGGCTTTTCATCCTTTCAAATTTCCGAGGGTCAGAAATATATCTCAAGTAGCCCGTTTAAGTGTAGTTCATCAGAATCTCCATGTGGTAAACAATAAAATGTCACCATAAATTCATGGTACAAAAAATATATAATAACTATTTTTTTCATGTTTAAAAAGTAGAAAATGAAAAAAACATCTCCAGCAGAATAAAAATAATTTCTAATGTAAGATTTAAGTTGCACCTTTTCTTCTATATCTTAGTATTCCAGTTTATGCCGGGTTGAAATATCTCATCAGTCTTGACAATTACTGGACTTCACATTTTTCAATTAGCCATACAATGAAAGATATGCTTGAAAAGCATTTAAAGCTGTGGTGTTGCTAATGTTTACTTTAATCTTATGGGGAAATTTAGCATTTATTGCCAGAGGCATTGGCGAGCCCATGTTACGAACAATTCGATAGTGTGGTCATGGTCTCGTCATTGCAGTTTCCGAATGTCATCGTGCTACTTCACCCAAAGAAATTTCCATTTCACGAAAAATTCTTCCTTTGTTTACAAAGGATGCCTTGCCAGTCACAAATTTAAGTTTGGTAGTTTATGAGTTTAAGTGTCGATGTGATGCCAGGTAGGTGGGTCGGAGGTCGGCTGGACGCCCTTAAGGTTGATCGATTAAAAAAAACAACACATATCCAGTATTTATAAAGACAAACCCTATTTCAATCGAGTTAAGCCATATATATATATTGCAATAGTGTACACAAAACTGTTATATTGCACACCATCCAGTGTTAAACCGTGTACGAAGTGAAAATATCAAGCTGCAACAGACTAGAGCTAGGCCTCCCTTTAAAGAAGAATTATAAGCAATTCATATTCAACTTTCTTCACCTCCACTTTGTAGACAAAAAGAATTTGTGACAGTCTTTTATTGTTTTAGACAGTCAGTCACAACAAGTGGCCGGGTTTCAACAATCCTTTTTGTTTTTCTTCAACCAATCACAAAAAGTGACTAGATTTCTTGATCGTCTTTGTTTTTCAGTATTGAAAAAAACAAACCTAACTTTAGTTTTTTCCTTCTGGCCACTTGGCTCAAATCAGTGCAAGTGAATAGCAAAGAGAACATGATTTTACTTGCGATAGTTAGGTTTTGTACCACTAATCGTTTATTTGAAGAAAGCGGAATGTGAACACTTTTAAAGACCTGAGCAATGACTTACTTTCTTCGTGAATCCAAATGTTCACAGAGTAAGTTGCTTCCTTTTGTTAGAAATAATGGCAATTTGACTGCTCGTGTAGACAACTTGCAGTGGCTATCAGTCTGTCTAGTTTATTAATTGAAATATTACTTCCCAAATTCATGCTTACTATTGCTCTAGATTTTGCCAAGGTATTTTGATGATGACCTCCTTTATTATCACAACAAAAATCGTTTATTCCGTGAAGTTACAGCTTATGTATTTTACTCACTTTCCCGTATTAACGAAGATGTCAAAATAAAGATTTTTTTCAGCTAATTAATCGTGCTGCTAAATATGTCATACTATTGCTGTTTTATTGGCCTCAGAAACAATTTATAGTATGTAGTCGAGGAAAAAACTTTGTTGAAATAAGTATATGGTTAACAACACTGAGGAAAGATAGCCTCAAATTATCCAAAAACTTCGAGCCTCGGCAAAAATATTTGGTTGGTATTGAAAAAGGGAATGTAATTTATACATGATAGTTTGAAAGCTTTACTTTACTAGATTAAACACTTTAAACTACACTATACTACTGTGAGGATAAAAACAATACACTGCATTTTCTGCATTTTAAAATACTGTTTCACTTGGAAATTTTGATTTGACAATATTACTGACTGGGAATGCTTGAACAACTTATAGCCTACCCTTTTGTCTTTGTGGCGAAATAAGTTCTTGATTTCCGTGAATAGAAACACCTTCACCCTTGATTCTATGACCAGAATTTTTGGGGGATTTTTTGTATTTTGCTTTGAATTATTCTCTGTAATGTTAGCTTCACCTCCCTTTGGCTGGTTATTGTTCCCAAGCCACAAGCTTCCAGTTATACCCTCAATACATTTTGAGTGGTAATTAAGGCAGCAGCAGTGTATGTACGAAAGAATTAATATTTTGTTGGCTGACTTTGAACTCAGCAGTACAAGTAAAGGCCTGGATACCTAATGGGGTCATACCTGGGAGACAGAAAGTAAAGAAGTGGTAAGTAGGTGTATCGATGATCAATGTGTCATCAGTTTAGATTTTACAAATATGAATATTATTATACAGATGAAGAGGTTTTTAAGTTGTAGGGAAGTGCAAAATATGTGTGCACCGAAATTTATTAGAATCAGTGCCTATGGCTAGTGCAGTTGTTGTTCTGTGAAAGGCTCAGCCTTATAACCGTGATTGGAATGAGATGTCCAACGAGAAGAACCTGGGACAAAACAGCTCACTCAAGTGAAAGATATGGATGGAAATATGACCTAGTAGAGGCCGTACGCTGAGAGCTAGAGTGGTAGATCATGTGGATAAAATAGGTTTAGGCCCTGCTTTAAATCCAGTCTAATGCACACATATTTTTCACTTTTCTAAAATATAAATAAATAGAACAACAGAATAAAACTAAATAGAATTCATAAATATGTTTTAGTGGCAAAATAGTCAACTGCATGAATAAATAAAATAAAAATCTTAAAAACCAATCCTCATTTTAATGCAAAAACATAGATTTTAGAAATCTGCACTTAGAAGTCGGTAGTTTAATATAAACCTTACTCCGATTAAGACTGATTAGCAATCGCTTGCTACTACTATTTCAGGTATGGTGGTAATTAAAGTAAAATCGTACATAGTAGATTTCATATTGTTTCATAAAGTTAAATTTTATAAGAAAAATATTTTACTAAAATATTGTCAACGTTAAATTAGCAACAACCTGAAGAGACGCCAAATTATACTACACAAAACATAACTGAAACAAGACAGTCTTAAAAAGAGTAGTATTCGAGGCTAATCCAACAAGGTTGGCTAGACAACTTACAAAAACAGTACATGAGAAAATATGGATAAGAAAGACAGAAAATTACAATGATATATTTTAAAGACTGATACAAACATGTATTAGATACCGATTGAAACATTGTATAGGTAGTGTGTGCAACGAGACAGAAGATATTAGGTAATAGAATCAAGAGGACGTGAAAAAAATGGTAGCTGCTATTTGTATTTAGACATACCGTTTACCATAATCCACCGTGTATTGAGAAAACAGCACGCATTTGGAAACTGTTCACAGCTCGAGCAATAGGGAAAAGTGTATTTAGGCTTTTCCAGCTTCAGCAATTTCACACCAGTTTTCAATGTTAATAAAAAAGTTTAATAATGACAATCAAGCGTCGTATTTATACGTAAAGAGATGTCTTTTATGTAAGCTTTGCTTCTAAACAATTTCTTGAAAAATTAGAGCCAAAGAAAGCAACATCACAGAACCTTTTTTTATAAATTATACACCCGGCACTTTTGCAAAACAAAGAAAGAGGACGAACTCTAAGCTTAAATTGAAAGTGTTCTTGGCTGTAAAAATTAGGTTGTAAGGTAGAAATCTACACATTTACATACATACATAAGTCCTTAACCCAATGGCTTCTACGGAACTCTGGGGCACTGACTTTACATACAAATCAATTTGACAAACTAAAACTTCTCTTAGTGCATTACCTCAGAAATGTCTCTAACGACTTTCCCTTTTTCACTTCTGGCACTATCACATTTGCCAGCACTGTCTTATTACGGCTGCCTCTTCTCGTATATTTAGTGTTATGTTTATTTCTCATTCTATTGTTTATCTTTGCTATCTTACATCTTTGAAGTATATTAGTATACTAAGCAAAATGGTATTGCGGAATAAAAATCTTTAACAAAGTTAGAGCTGATAATATATTGTTTCTTTCCTGTATTTATGATTCATTACCAAGTAATCTCAGTCATTGATTAATGAATGTATAACAGTTACTAGATTAAATATACAAGGAGCCTGCCTCCAGCAAAAACAGTATTGCATGTTGTCTTTTGCTCTGATACTTATATTTGTCAAAAGTATTACAGAGATTTAGATTGGAAAAGTAGATCAATTCTTATTCGAAGAAACTACTAGCAAGAGAATATACCTTTCTTACTATTACTCCATCATAAAAAGAAGAAATTGTCTTATCGCCATCAAATCAGATAAAACAAAGCCAATAAATATGATAAATGTCATATACCTCATTTATCTCTCCATAGCTTAAACAGACTTGATGATATATTCCAATGAAGATCACATTGATTCTACGCTTACAATTAGTCTCAGTGCAGAGGAAACTCATTTTCCTTCTATTTCTATATCCTTGAAATGAAACATTCCAACTGTTGTAGACAATTCTGAAAACTGATTCCAGCTACTGTATCTAATAAACAAAAGCACTTTCTTTTCCTTCTAAAATCCCCAGTCTCATTCTTCCTGAGCTTTAAATTGTATATTCATTCTTGCTTGCTCTCAACAAAATATTTTTCTAAAGCCTTTCAAAAATTCTGCTAATTGAATTCATTCATGTTGATGAAAATTGATAACGTTGGAGACAAAATGACCAACAGAAAAAAAATACTATGTCTTGCAGATGTAAAGTAAAATACAGGACCATTTCATATCTAAGACTGACATAGAAACAAAAAAACTACTGTACATTGTAAAATTACTAATAATTCAATACTCTGAAAACAAGCATAAGATTTACATTTTGGTCTTGCAACAAATAACACTTGTTGGAAATATTCGATCAGCTGCAATTGTAATGACTTTTTTTTCACACTAAAACAAGCAAAACAAAGCTAATTACAAATTTGCATCCCTCTGTTAATGTCGGAGCCCCCAAAGCATTTCAAAACGTTAGGATCAGAGTTTAATGAGACGGTATATATTCGGAAAGCCTTCAGCTTATTGAGCCATTTCATCAATCTTCAGAAAAGAATCTATAGACAAAGATTCCAAATCAATTAATTTAATTATTTCATTTCTCGCAAGGTGTTATTTATTATCGTGTTTATTATATATAACATATCTCTTACATTCTAGATGGAAAAAGCAAAAACCCTTTTTTTAAAAAATTCTAAAAAATTTGCCAGAGTTTTTCCAACGCCCTGAGCACCATGTGTGTCCTTCTTTTTGTTCAATTGGCCATTAATTTTGAAAGAAGCTACATCCTAATTCAACATATGTTTCTATTCAATGCATTTTTGCAAGTTATTTAACTTGCTTTAAATAAACTCCTGCTCATAATTTATAAAAACCAAGTAACTAATCACCATCCAAATCAAAAACCAAAGTCAAAAATCAATACTTCACTTGAACTATAAAGATCAAAAATCAAATATTAGAACTTAACTCAAAACTTAGATCTAAAATAACTCTGAACACTTGACTCAAAAACCAAAACTTAAAACTCAAAATTCAAAACAAAAAAAGGAGAAAATCAAAAATCAAAAGTCGAAACTTACAAATCAATAATCAAAAATCAGCAATTAACAATCAAAAATAGAAAATTAACAATCAGAAGTGAAAAAATCAAAAATAGAAAATTGAAAATCAAAAGTAAAATCAAAAGTCAAAAATCAAAAGTCAAAAAATTTAAAATCTAAAATCTGAAATATTATATCTAAAACCTAAAATATAATACAAAAAATGAAAAAGTAAAAATAACAAATCAAAAATCTGAAATCAGAAATCTAAAATCTTAAACCTAAAACTTTTATTCCTAAATCCAAAACCCAAAGTTTAATATCAAAAGTCAAAAATTAAAAAAATAAAAAATTAAAAAATCAAATTCAAAATCACAAGTGAAATATAGATAGCAGCATTCTTTTAAAACAATATTTTTCTTTTTGTGTAAATACACATCAAAATAGCTGATTTCTTACATATATATATATATATGCTTAATTGATACCTTTTATCTTATGCATATCCTTTCCCTTCTCTTTCTCTTCCACACACACACATACTTTCTCTCTCTCTCTCTCTCTTTCTCTCTCTCTCTCTCTCTCTCTCTCTCTCTTATTCTTTTCTTTATATATAATATATGTAGATATTCACAGATATACGTATCTATCTATCCATTTATCCTCTCTTCATTATGCTGCAAATCTGACTAAAGAGGTTTGACGAAAAAATTGAATACTATTTTTAGTAAAAGACCTTTAATATTTCGTTCCAGTAAAAGATAAAAGTTACCTTTCCAGTGTAATCAAAATCTAAATTCTGTACTTTCACAAAGTTTATTTCCAATTTTGATGAGAAAGAATATTTTCAGGCTTTTATTACAATTTAATAATTGCTTAAATTAACAAAGAATTATACGATTGATATTACAGGATGCTGTTTACAAATAATAAAAATTAATTCTCCCAGTAAATGGAAAAGGCTATCAAAGAGCAATCATTTCCATACTTGTAAGAGTTTTTATTCCTACTGAGCAGTAAAGATTACCATTGAATAATGATGAATATGTGAAATATGAAGTACCAGAAAACAACAAAAAAGTGAACAATTGGGAAAAGCTTAAATTGACAAATTCTGATAAAAGAGTTTTTTGGCATTGCCCAATTAATGTGAATATTTTGTCATAATTTGTAAAATAAACAAACTCTACAGAAACAATGGGAGATAATTATAGACAGATGTATTATGGATTTTATTAGTACTACTGCATGAGCCAAAATTCAAAATTTCCCAAGTCTAAAGTTAGAATTCAAGCATTGTTTAAAATTTACTGACATTACTATCTAGTATACTGTCCGTCTTTAAAAAAGCAATTCCTCTTTTAGCTGAAGCCCAAGGCCTGTGTCTTCTAGCTCCGCTCATTTCCTCTATAGACTAGAATTCTCTACCATTCTTTTTCTCGTCAGTGAAGAAGCCTACATCAAAAAGTGAAGGCATGCTTCTGCAAAAGGAGACATCACTCTTCTTATCCTCTCATTTGCCAGAGTCCTGATTTCGTCCATTCAATTTTACTTCCAAATACAAAATTCTGAAAATAAACTTAAAGCTCAAAAGTTAGTGTCCATCTATTATTTCAACAATCATATTCTGAAATTCATATATTTTGCTCTGTCAGAAATTATTTCCTTTCATATCGTCTTGACCTTCCCTTTCACCCTATCAGTAGAACAACTGAATATTAACACCAGTTCTCATTTTAATAGCCATATTTTCTCTCATTTAACGCTTCGTTTACTTTGTTTTGAGCCACATATTCCTGCTTTATCTCTATAGCTGCACATTCATGTAGATTTGATTTTATCTCTATGAATTGAAATACTGTAAACTCTTTTACAAACCAATGTCAAGTCATCTATAATAGTACTATAAAGCTAGAAATCCTGCATGAAAAGGAGCTGATTCTCTATGCTACCTCACTTCTTACTTCCTGTTGTATCGGTACTTCAAAAAATTACTTCCTCTTCATGATAATTTCCTGTTCTGAGGCTTGATATACTTTTAATACAAGACCATTCACATAATAGAAGTTCCAAGAATTCATGAATGATGCGGCGTGCTGCTTTTTTTGTACTGAACTCATGCAAGGCAAATGATGGAATCTCATTTCGAACGATTTAACCCGTTGTGAGCTTAAATTGTCTGTGGCATCCTTACTATTCATTAGGTAGTTTGTTTCCTGTTTTAAGTTTGTACATTCAACTATATAAAAATAATAGACTTTCATACAACACTCTATAGGAAAAACGTGATGTGACAATTTTCTTCACACCACAGTTAAGAATTAGTTGCACTTTCCAACAGTAAAGCATCTGTGGTAAAATTACTATGCATTTAAATGGAAATACTGTTCAAAAATGCATAGCCTAACAATCACAATCTATTGATTTCTGTCTCTGTTTGTTTTGAGATGATTACAATCTCTGCTTGCTTTTGAGGGATTTCGGTACGACATGTAACTACCTTTTGAAATATATTATTCTCACCGGGGGTACAACAAAATCTTTAAATGAACATTTACCTCTGTTCCTGATGAAAGAAACATTCACTATTCAAGCTATGTGTTGTGATTACTAAATCACTTAAAGGGTAAACCCTTTTGTTATGAAATAATCCCAAAGTTATCTTTCTTGGCTCCTTTTTCAGAGTACATGGTAAAAGGTTAAAAAATTCTGTTTCTTCTCCAAATATGCACTGTTTATCTTTAAACAGGCTATCCTTTTTCCAGAACATTTCGTCCAACAAATACAGGCCTTCGGTAAAAAGCTTAGCTTAATGTCATTTTTGTTGTTTTGCTGCAACTTCTTTCACAGGCATCTATCATTTATTCAGTGGTAGTCTCAATGCTATGGATAAAACTCATTTAAAATATTTAACAAAAAATAATGAGGTGAGGAAGGTAGTTTTTGACCTGGCTTGTCAATGTAGCTCTAATTTATATTACCTTGTAGATTCTGTGTTTATGCTGTTAAATGAAATGCTAATTGTTCTCCTCTCAAGATGTTTTAGAAATCATATTAAAACTACAGAAATCAGAAAGATCTTATATCCATTGCTGGTACATTGCTCTCGATACTAGACAAGTATCTGTGATAAAGTAATCTTACTTACTATTGTTAGGCAGCTGGCAGTTTATCGTAAAACATTTGTTGTCTGCAAGTGCCTTCTGAGAAGCAACAGTTAGCAATATTTGGAAATTTGGTGTCATGATCGGCTAAGCTCAAATGTAGCGTTATTATTAAATTCATTTCAGACACGCCTTTCTTTGCATAATGGAAAATTCTATCTCCACAATTCAACACTCTTAATCTGATTATGATTTTACTTTGATAAAATAGCGAAGAACTCATATTCTTCCCTAGAGACACAAACGTTTTTCAAAAGTACTTGTCAACTATACTTCTGGCTTTGATTCACAACAGTTTTAACTGAATTTCCAGCACCATTTTATATTCTAATACCTGTTACAGCAATGATACTAATACAAAATTATCATTTATTCCGCGAGATGTGTTAATTACAGTCCTTTTTTACCTGCCAGACAAATTCTCTCCATAGTGAATTACATTTCTTGCATATTGGCTCACTTAAGTCATAACGAAAACTAAATAATCCCCTTTTGCCATACTTTAGCGTCTGAGAACTGTATGTATATTAAATTGTATATCTATATGTGTGTATATGTACATTTTTATGTATATGTATTTACATATATTTGAATCCATTTACAAAATTGACCTAGAAACAGAGAATACTGTTATTTTAACTAAGCCAACCAACTTATTACACAAAATAGACACTTGCTGTTTTGATGTTTAATCGCTATTCAAAACCATGATGACTAGTAACAGACATGACATTTTTACTACAAATAAGAGATTATTTCTTTCAAAATACATAAAACGTGAATAGTTGACTTTAGCAATTACTGGTATTTACTGTTTAATATTTCCGGGTAATACAATTAGTTCACATGGGTGTAGATCTCCATTATCTAATCCTCTTGCAAATTTAATCCCAATAAATAAAATTTGTTATCAAGGACCATAAAAAATGACAATAATTTTCTATCTGGCATTATGATTCTTGGTTTGTTACTTTGATATTCTTCTTGTTGACATTCATTATTTTATAGAACATAGGTCAACACTGTATTACACATAATCATGTAGCTGGAGCGAGCAAATTCCCCATTTTTGATGTTACCTATTTTTCAAAATCTTAATGGATAACAAATCAATAACTTTGTTTTACAAAAATTTATCTATATATTGCAAGGTGTAGTCGAGTTCACTAATGTAGTTTCAAAGATTAACTTGATAGTTAATTACCAAACACATGCAAAATATGAAATTTAGTGTTTTTTTGACTATTTCCTCGCAAATATTTATCTTTCAGTCATTAAAACAAACAGTTTCAATTTTTTGTAAAATTTGTAAATTTGTGAAATAAAATAGCCTAATCTTTTTTAGCAACTTCTGAGTCGTTGTAGACGTTAGGAATTGACTCCAGATTTTGAAAACCCAGATGGAGCTTTCGGCAATTCTGGTAGAAACTCAAACGGTAAGGTAGCTGATTTTCTCATTGTATGAACTCAATAAGCGGGTGAGTCTACACAAGAAAATCTATAACTCTGATTCGTTATTGTCTAGCTTTCAGGCCATTTTAACCTGAAAAGTTTACTTACTCAGTCCTTCATGAGGTACCAAACTTTAAATTTTAATTTTTCATCATGAGTCTAGTCTATAATGTTTATCTCTTTTCAAGCATTGTTGTCAATATCCTAGGTACTAAACCTAAACAGAAGTTTTGCTTTTCACTTTTCATCGTCTTTCGAAATAGTCTGATAAAGGTTTTTCATTCCGATAGATTGCAACTTTCTTATTTGTTTTACAAATCACACTATGGTTCTTTGCTCCTTTATTATTCCTCTGAATATAAAGAATACATTAGGGTATTGTTTTAGCTTCACACAATTGTTTTAAAATCTATTCTTTTCACAATACAATGTGGAAACCTCTGTCAATATATGGGGCTTCTTCTTTTTGGAGTCAAGCAAATTTGATTCACCTTGTTGTAAAGACAAAATCAAATATTATGTTTGGCAACAAGAATTTCATTAAAATGAACCTGTTTTCAATAAAATTATATTTCTGGAACAAAAGATTTCTACAAATAAACGTTAGTCTATAAAAAATCATGCAATTCAAAATTTGATAAAGATTAGTAAAAACACATCATGGCATAATTTTTTACAGTCTACAAATCGATGATGATTGAGTAACTACTAATTTGTAAACAAAGTAATGAGGAGACCATATAAAGGGAAAGAATAACCTACTAACATATTTAACAAGAGGGCTTGTTAGAGCTTCTTAACATCTAATATGTTTAACCCCTCATGGACACATGGTTTCTACATATATTTCTATCATACAGCTTTTACAAAACATCTTTCTATTTCTTATATAATTGTTTTTAGCTGTACAGTTGCTTTAGAATTACATATTTTTTTGATAAGGCATGGGCACACTCACAGTGGTCCAACTTTATTAAAATGCTTTGAACCATAGCTTAAGTAAGAAGGAATATAACTTCTTCTGTTGCTTCTTAGAAAGGATCACATGCAGACATTTCTATTTTAACGTGAGTTTCGCAATGTTTTATATAATTTCTGTCTTACTGTTATAGGTGCAAAAGGACTCTGTGATTACCCAGCTGTGGAGAGAATTCAAGATAAATGCCATGTTAGCCTTTTTGATTACATCAATTCGAAATGTCCGACACGCCCATCCAGATTCGGAAAGTTGCTGCTGTTGTTACCTTCTTTGCAGAAGCTCAATCCTAAAGCTATTGAAGAGGCTTTGTTTAAAAGAGCAATTGGAGATGTTCCAATGGAAAGGTTGATTTGTGATATGATCAAATCTTGTACATGATCTCCACATCAAAATTAATGCAACTGCTTTTCCAGCTAACTCTCCTCTGATGTTGAATAACTATTAAAATTCTTTGTTTGAGATCTTTAATGTAATCATGCTGTGGCATTTTTATGTTATTTACAAAGAAATAATTGCAGTTATTTGATCAGAAAATTTAATGTAGAGAGAATTTAAATTTTCTCAAGCAGAAAAGTTGGAAGTACCAATGCTATTATTGCATTTGTGGTATGTAAAGTTGAAATAGTAATGTTGTTGATACTTTTATGGTCACATAATTTACAATGTGCTTCAAATATTAATGTTTCAATAAAACATAGATGTAATAGTGTAAAAATCTAGGTAAGTCATAAATGGTTCTTACTTTTGAATATCCATTGATTATACCTTTCCAAATTTGTGAGTTTTCGGATATTAAATTAGCAAAGCTCATTCTTTGGTATTAAATGGATCTAGGCAAGATTGGTCAGAACATGCCAACTTTTCTTTACCTCTAGTTTGAGCTTTGTTGTAAATAGCTGATTACTCATTACACAGAAAATAAGTCAATTCACCTTTGTCTTGTATCTATATAACTACGTGCACTAATTGTGTATCTGCGTTATCAGCAATGAAAATTAGAGAGCACTAAAATATAAATTAAGTATTTTTACTTTGAATATTTTTTCTGAAAAATTAGTGATTAAATAAAACATTGTATAGATTTACAGAAAACAAACTATTTCAAACAAGGTTTTAATTCTTTTTGACAGTTAACACAACCACACCATTTACAATTTTTGATTTAGGAATTTCATTTCAGCCAGACCTGATACTTTGACAAGTACATATAAAGTTATAGGTATAGTATACTTACAACCAAACAACGATATGCAGCACCTATACAATTGCTGATAGATCCGCTATGGTTCTTTAACTTAGCGATTAAAACCAATTTATTTAAAAAGACGAGAGTTTTAACTTTGAATACATATTGTAAAGATATCGTAAAACATCAAAATTTAAGCTTTGAATTCCAAAACAGTATTTTTAGACGCTTTATAACAATCAGTTACCAAAAAAACACCAACTGTCAATCCTGCTTTTTCTTGCAGTTATTGGGTATTGGCAACTAAAAAATCTGTACTCATCAAATAATAACCATTTTAGATCTTTGATTCTAATCGTTGCTTTGTACGAATTCAGTTACATATTGATTAGAGTATTCCAAAACCAGCTGCCATTTATTATATATGTGCCATACGAAATAACTCTTGTTGCAACTTCAAACTTAATTTACTTCTAGCCCAATCTAAAAAGATTATATCAATCTCCCTTATTGCTGCATTATATATTACACACTTAGACATTTCCATTACACTGCCACTATTGTAAGGTTAGGAAAAAATCTTGATGCATAAAATGAAAATAGTTATTATCTTTTAAAAATTGCTGATATATCAACTTTTTCAACTTGTACACGTATATTTGAAACTTCGTTATTAGATACAGTAATTTATGTGTTACTTACTATATAGCTTGTGATTGTATTGTAACCTGTTCAAAATGTAACCCACATTTATCTGCGTAAAGATACAAATTTATTCAATAATTGAATTTAGTAATAGAATTAAGATTGGGTTAGACATACTAAAAGAATCGGAATTTCAAGTGCTGTCCGATTTGCTGTAATGTGTGTATTGTTGAACGTGTAATGTATTTGGAATCAAGAAAGCTTTTAGACAAGTAATTAATGTAATATCCTTCAAACAAACTAATGATAGATCTAAATAAAGTTATGTAGATACTAAGGTAATGAACAGGCATTAACCAGAATCTAAAGTACAAGTGTTAAGGTCAGTGACATAAAATATATTCTTACATTTCAAGAAATCAAATTCTTGCATTTTGCGATACCGTATCATTTCGTGTCAGTAAAATACTTATTTTCTTCGGCTTTGGTTCACTGTGTTTTGTGAACAATAAGTTAAATTATGATTAATATTTTTATTTTGTGTGTAATAGATGCTTCTTAAGTTTTTATAATTAAATTCTTCGACTGACAAGGGCGTCTACTTTTTCTAAAAATCATCTTCAACTACTTTATTGCACACTACAAATAACGTCAATTTTCGATACAAACTATTAATATTAAGTATTTTATATTTGGTTAATATCTTAGCAGCAAAATATTTGAATCTCATCGAAGTTGTCCCCCTTATTTTTCCACGATTTCATAAGTGAAAAGAAGCCTAGCAGACGAAAAAGGTGGGGACGATGTTAGGGTAATTAGTCAAATTAGTGCTATAATGACTTTTTTTCATTTTCCATGGAGCGAAAACTCGGAAACGTTACTTTACTTTTTTTTCTTTTCTTTCAAATTAATCGTGACTATGACAACTATGACAACATTAAAACTGAAATTTTCGGAGATATTTAAAACTCGAAGACCAGCATGGTTCCTTTTTTGTTCTAGTTAAAAACTCTGCTACTACCAAAGCTGCGAGAAAATACAGATCCATTAACTTGATACAATTTTCTCAGTGCTAAGGCACTCGAAGACTTCCAAAAATATTGTGTTTCGGTAAAAAATAATTATGACAAGCAGTAGAAAAGAGCACAGGGTCTTGCCAGACGTAGTTTTTTAAGACAAAGAAACATGATATGAAGAAGTACAACAAAAATCACTCTAAGCAAATGATTATTGAAATCATAATTTAAAAGCTTAATATCTGAGAAATAAAAACCTTTTTAGAAAATTCCATTTCTTTGTAAAGAGCCTGTGCTTTATTTTTTAAAAAAAAGAAGTAAAATTTTTTTAAATCAAACTAGAATGGTCTTATTAACAGTATCCGCGGTGTAAAATATGATAAATGAAGAACACAGTTATCTAACTATATATTTAAATTCCATTTATTACACTTGTACTTTATGTTCCTCGACTGATAGTGTAGAATTTGTTAAAGAGTTCTGCTTAAGCTGATAGGAGCAGAGTGAATAATTTTATATTGAATATGCTGAATTTAGGAAAGGGATTTTAGTGATAACGGTTTTGTAGTTATAGTTATTAAGTCAGCAAAAGCAATCAAGGAGGATGTATCTATAACGCTCATTGTACGTATTGTGAATAGAGGGATTTTCTGCCCGGAATGAATTTTGAAGTTATTGTATGGCAAGTTGTTCGAAAGAAAGATTTGTTACATTTCAAATAATTGTTAGCCATTCAAAAATGAAATTGAATTATTATTCCTTAAATATCGTAAAGGCTAAGTTACAAATATTATTGCATTTTCCCTTTTCTCATTCCTTCGTTTGGCTTCCGTCTTTTCCTACTTAATAAAATACCTTTGGTAATGAATTACCTAATGGACTTTCACTATTTTTGCTATAACTGATATAAAATACAGAGTTTTAACTATGACTTACAAACAGAAAGAAATGTTGTTATATTATTTTTACTGTGGTTGTATAACAAACCATAAGCAGTAATTATAATTAATTTCCCCTTATCGCTATGATTATATTGAATAATTAGTATGAGCAAGTAATCTCATGCATATTTGGGAGAGGGTGTTTGGCTTCCTACGTCAGCTTCCAGTTCCATATTTGTCTTCAATAATAACAATTGCCAAATTTGTGTTAAATTAAAGACAATATCTCTAATTTTCAGGATTTTTTCAATAAAGGTTAAATTCCCTCATGTCTTCTTTTCTCCTGCTCTGTTTCTCTATCTTTTTGTCTCTCTTCCTCTCTATATATTTTTTTCACTCTCTTTTCCTCTTTCTTTCTCTCTCTCTCTCTCTCTCTCTCTCTCTCTCTCTCTCTCTTTCTCCCTCTCCCTGTCTCTCTCCTTTGTACCTCTGAGTTTGTAACATATTTGACATTTGTTAACTGCTTAATCAAAAAGTACCTTTCGGTGAGTAAGAAAAGGACTGAGGATTCGAACAGTAGTAGTTCAATTTGTACATACACTACTGTGTCATAACCGCCTAAAAAACTGAAAAAATCCAACTGAGTAAAACCAAATCATTATTTGTTTCAGTCATGCAGGCTTTTAGCGATCAGGCAAAAATACTATAAAAAAACAGAAGGATTATAAAAACAGAGGGGAGAAAGTTGTTTTTNGGCTTCCTACGTCAGCTTCCAGTTCCATATTTGTCTTCAATAATAACAATTGCCAAATTTGTGTTAAATTAAAGACAATATCTCTAATTTTCAGGATTTTTTCAATAAAGGTTAAATTCCCTCATGTCTTCTTTTCTCCTGCTCTGTTTCTCTATCTTTTTGTCTTTCTTCCTCTATATATATTTTTTCACTCTCTTTTCCTCTTTCTTTCTCTCTCTTTTCCTCTCTCTCTCCCTCTCTCTCTCTCTCTCTTTCTCCCTCTCCCTGTCTCTCTCCTTTGTACCTCTGAGTTTGTAACATATTTGACATTTGTTAACTGCTTAATCAAAAAGTACCTTTCGGTGAGTAAGAAAAGGACTGAGGATTCGAACAGTAGTAGTTCAATTTGTACATACACTACTGTGTCATAACCGCCTAAAAAACTGAAAAAATCCAACTGAGTAAAACCAAATCATTATTTGTTTCAGTCATGCAGGCTTTTAGCGATCAGGCAAAAATACTATAAAAAAACAGAAGGATTATAAAAACAGAGGGGAGAAAGTTGTTTTTCAGGATTCTAAATTAATATCCTATGGTTATTTCAAAAGTTACTATCAGATTTAATAGTTTATCAGTACTTTTTACACAAAATTTGATTTATTTTACTTTCATCGACTTCATTTCTACTTAAAAATCGAGATTTTGAGTCATAAATAGTTCATAATGGCGCATGTTGGTGCGGTCATGCTCCGAGCTTTGCTGGCTGCAATATTGATTTTTTGTGTGAAAAATCCAAGTTTTGTATCAAGTAGCGTTTGTTATGGACTTAATCATGAAGAAGTATTATGTGAGTCGTTTGTTTGCTCATCGTTATGGATTCACAAAGAAATTTATGGACAAAAATTGAGCCATCATGTTGCTTTGCAAATGTTATTGTTACTTGCAGGCGATATCGAATCACTACCCGGTCCCTCAAGAAACCCATCGACACGTTTCGCAGATTTTTCGCAAAGAAAAGGTATCAAAAAAATCCACCAAAATATCAGAGGGTTATTTATCAGTCTTATCGAATTTTCGTACTTGAAAAATATCAACACATCGACTTGATCACTCTATCAGAGACCCATGTTAAACAATCTGACAATGAGCAGATATTTTACATCAGGGGGGTATACGTTCATCTCAAAACCCCGTAAAAATGGCACTGGATGAGGTGTAGCTATGTTTTTATCGAATAATATAAAGTTGAAAAGGAGAGAAGACCTCGAAACTGATTCTTCGGAACCTTTATGTATCGAAATATTCGTAAAAGGTGGAAAAAGTTTCCTTGTTTCAACTGCATACAGACCCCCGGATAAGTCAGACTACCTTCCAGAAAATTTTGTGCCAGAACAGTTTATAACACGACCAAATAATACATGCAACGAAGTGACTTGAATGTTAACTACTCAGAAAAGAAATGTCACAAAGACATTAAATCTATTTTTCTATGAATAATTACAAACAATTAATAAAGACAGCAACACGGATTACAAATGAATCTGCAACCCTGATAGACAGAATTTTCTTAACTATCATGATCTCGTTTNATGTATCGAAATATTCGGAAAAAGTTTCCTTGTTTCAACTGCATACAGACCCCCGGATAAGTCAGACTACCTTCCAGAAAATTTTGTGCCAGAACAGTTTATAACACGACCAAATAATACATGCAACGAAGTGACTTGAATGTTAACTACTAAGAAAAGAAATGTCACAAAGACATTAAATCTATTTTTCTATGAATAATTACAAACAATTAATAAAGACAGCAACACGGATTACAAATGAATCTGCAACCCTGATAGACAGAATTTTCTTAACTATTGATAAAAACATTTCTGCAACAATAAGTATTCCCATGAGTCTAAGCTATCATGATCTCGTTTGGTGTATTAGAAAGCTTAATAGCCAGGAAACGAAAGCTAAAACAATTAGATGCGGAAATTATTACAATGACATGAAAAAGGAATTTAACGATCATGTGCTACAACCATTGTATTCTATAAATGACGTAAATTAATGCTGGGTGTTTTTTCGAGACATATTAAATTACTGTTTCAACAAACGTGCCCTAGCCATAACAAAACGTGTAAAAGGAACTTTTTGTCCTTGGTTGACAAATGACATTAAGCAAATTATGAATCGTCGAGATTGAATCTTGAGAAATTTCTCAAAGCCAAAAATGAAGCAGACTGCCTGCAATACAAACAGCTTGGAAACGCATGTACCTACGAAATCAAAAAAGCGAAGAGTCAATATCACCAATCCTTACTTTTAGAAAATCGTCAAAATCCAAGAAAATTTTGGCTGTCAATAAAATCGGTAGTTTCTGGAAGCGAAAACACCAACAAAGTGATGAAAGCTAACATGTTTTGCAAATATTTTTCGACGGCTGCAAAAACCTTGAAGGAATAACTTTCCAGGACAAAACATTTGTTTGGAAGCCTACATCCAAAATTGAAAAACGAACAGACAAAACTTTCCAATTTACATATGTATATGACAAAACACTTGTTTGGAAGCCTACATCCAAAATTGAAAAACGAACAGACAAAACTTTCCAATTTACATATGTATATGACAAAACATTTGTTTGGAAGCCTACATCCAAAATTGAAAAACGAACAGACAAACTTTCCAATTTACATATGTATATGACAAAACATTTGTTTGGAAGCCTACATCCAAAATTGAAAAACGAACAGACAAAACTTNAAACGCATGTACCTACGAAATCAAAAAAGCGAAGAGTCAATATCACCAATCCTTACTTTTAGAAAATCGTCAAAATCCAAGAAAATTTTGGCTGTCAATAAAATCGGTAGTTTCTGGAAGCGAAAACACCAACAAAGTGATGAAAGCTAACATGTTTTGCAAATATTTTTCGACGGCTGCAAAAACCTTGAAGGAATAACTTTCCAGGACAAAACATTTGTTTGGAAGCCTACATCCAAAATTGAAAAACGAACAGACAAAACTTTCCAATTTACATATGTATATGACAAAACATTTGTTTGGAAGCCTACATCCAAAATTGAAAAACGAACAGACAAAACTTAATCGTATCTGCAGTGTTTGTGGGGAAAAAATTAAGGAAGCTAAAACCCCATAAATCCACAGGTATCGATGGCTTACCTTCCGGTATATTTAAAGACGTTGCACATGAACTGGAAAAACCTATTACATATATCATTAACCTATCACTATGTTCTGGCAAAGTACCAGCTGACTGGAAAATTGCACAGGTGATACCCTTACACAAAGTGATGATGCATCAGACCAAAACAACTACAGACCGATTTCCATCCTACCCGTTTTGTCGAAAATAATGGAGAAAACAGTGCACAATCAGCTAATGAACTACCTCGAATCAAATCATTTATTGTCAGAAATGCAATTTGGGTGCCGCACCAAAAGATCATCTGAAATGGCGACAGCTCTGCTGACTGACCAAATCAGGAAATTTGCTGACGATGGGCATCTTACTGGAGCAGTCTTTCTCGATTTATCCAAGGCTTTCGATACCTTGGACCATGCCAGGCTTCTCGATAAACTAAAGTCATACGGTGTGAAAGGGTTTGCATATAACTGGTTTACCGACTATCTTTTTCAGGGTTTTCAAGTTGTAAAACTGGAATAGGAGCTATCAACATCATGCCCATTATTGTGCGGTACTCCGCACAATAATATCCCCAGGAATCAATCTTGGAACCAGCAATGTTTTTGTTATTTTTAATGATTTCGGCGACTGTCTTCAACACAGTAGAATGCTTGAATTTGCAGATGACACAGTGATATATGTACCAGCAAAATATGTGAATGAAAGAGAATCTAAATTAAACTCCGACGTTGCTAGTATTGCAGATTACCTTATAACTAATGATCTGGTCATAAACTTGAAAGTTGAAAAAAACCTGAAAGCATGCTGTTCGGTACATCAAAGAAGATCTCAAATATACCACTCGGACGGAGGCAATTGAAATTATTTTGCAATAATGATTTGATCAATCACACTACGACTTACACTTACCTTGGTACCGTCCTAGACCCGAATCTAACACTCACTCATGATTTCGATCAGAAAAACAAAAGAGCATGTTCGAAAGTAGGACTCTTACGTAACCTCATGGCGCTCTTGACGAGTGAAGCTGCACACTTGGTATATTCTACTGTAATCGTATCAGCTCTGCGTTATAACTGCATTGTTAATTGGAATTTGAACAGAAGACAGCAGCAAAAGCTTGTATCGTTAGAACAGCGTACAAACAAAATTCTGAAGTATAAAACTGTTCCTATCAAAAATGAATTCGAAAAACAGGCGGTGATAGTGGTTAAAAAGTGTTTAGACAATGACATCTTCAGTAGCTTTAAAGATTACTTTATAATCAGTAAACATGAAATAAACACTAGAAACAATAATGTCATTTTGAAACTACCTAAGGTTAAGCTAGAGTTCACCGAAAATGGTTTTTCTTTATGGAAGCCAAAATATACAACTTCCTTCCGAGTGAGATTAGAAGTAGGAAATGGTTTTAAAAGTTAAATGAAATTTCACTATAAATAAAATCAAATCTACATGAGACTTTTTTTAACTGTGTCTTAGTTTTACTCTTACTTGAACTGCACTATCGGTCTATTAAATGTCTCGTGCAGGTTTCGATTTTTAATATTTTAACAGTGTTTTTAATTTTTTTAACATTTTTCATATTTTTCATATATATTTTATCTTATAAAGGACACATATTGATAGCAGAAAATTTATTTTCTGAAATGTATATATCCTTTTCAAACATTCATTATAATAACAATAATAATAAATTGTAAAGGGACGCAAGTGGCGAAAAGTAAAATCGCAATACCAGATGATTAGTTTGGTTCCCGATGATGATACAGACTTCTGCAAAACCAAAGCCAGTGCATTGTAAGGGACATACTTGCCTTCTTCTTGTTTATTATCACTCTTGGTTATGTGCTACGAAGATCGATAGACCTGCAAAAAAATCTCGCTTACAACTTACGGTACTCTAAATTTAGATACTACCACCCTGTTTCATTCACAGATCGTCACATTTAAATGTGTTCCCCAACTTTTATAATTTAAAAAGCTTCAAAACCTGTAGCAATAACATTAGGGAAAGTACCGTACCTTGGGTATCTGCGGAGGCAATGACACAAAAGAGGAAAATAGTTTTTTTAAATCCTCCTCTGATAAACTATCTATTAATGGAACATCCTGTGGTGCATGTGTCTTGGTATAGTATGGGCCAATTCATACTGACATGTTATTTTCCATTCCTACAGTTTGGTCCCCTTACTTACCAATTACTCACCTCTGATAGAAATAAGCTACTCTGTGGGTTTAAAGAGATAAACCAGTTTCGATGACAGTGCCTGTGCCCATAATCAATGACAAAAGAGTAAGATTCTAAATTCAAGTGATTTGACCCCCAAAAGTTGTCAATTCTACATAAAACATCTTCTAAAATAGATTGTGGCTCAATACTTTTATGATACACTGTTTTAGGTCAAAGTTTAATAAAGCAAATAGACTTTGATCTCAAAGAAACACAGCACAGAATATATTGGCTCTACTGGGCACTTATCAATTTTACTGGCAAACGTAAAGGTTTCCTCAATACAGAAACTTTGGTATTGGTATGGTACTGGTTGAAGGTGTAGTGCACGCTGTTATGCCAATTGATGTGGGAAATAGCCAATTATTGATAAAATAGCCCTCACTTCAACACCGTCTTTTTTAATTTTGGGTAGGCCATACGTTCTAGGGTCCTGGCATCTAGATGGTCTAGTTTTTTCATAAATGACTGATAGTAGTTTGTCTGTTTGGGGTTTTTTTTGTAGTTTTAGGTAACAGTTCTGAATTCTGCACTCATTTGCATCAGTATGGTCACTTTCCTCCACTGAACCAAGCCACTTGAATTCCGTTCAATTATTGAGGATGTCATTCATTTTGTTTACATAATTGTGTTTGTCTGTTACTACACCAGTTCATTTTTCAGGCCTGTTGATAACAATGTCTCGATGTCCTCTTAGGTTTTTGCATATTAAAGTCCTTTAAATCCACCAAATAAGTGTATTACATCAGTGACACTTCTCTTAAGACTTTTTGGTTCAATTGCCTTAGCCAGCTGGTCACAAAAGGTAGGCGGTATTTTCGGTCCTTCTTTGTTTTCTGTATTGATAAAAGCTCAATTCACTTTTCTTTTCTTTTTCTTCCGTCTTGATCCAGCCAATGCCAGCAAAAAAGCCATTGACCTGAATGAACCCGATTTTAATTGCATTTTTGGAGGTGCTCCAGCTTCGATGCACTTGCCTGTGTATATAATCAATGACAAAGGATAAGATGCTACTAAATACTATTTACTATTTATTCATTTGTTCACCTATACCTCAGCTCCCTAGAATTTCAATTTCAGGACTTTTTTAAATTATTGAACGTAGCTACTAAATAAGTTAAATTAATGAACTATTCTACTTTCATTGTTGAGGACTTTTTTACATTTCCTAAGAAGATTAAAGATAGGGTTCATACCTTACAGGTTTGGAATCTGGCGCGACGCCCCATTGGGTAGCACCTTTTACATCAACTATTTCAAACAGGATTTTGTAACTTTAAATACTTGCCAGTGAATACTTAACTCAAGAAGCTCTAGGTCGGTAATCAAATTAAATTTACATTCCAAAAAAACATACAGAAAATTTCGGAAAATCCTTTTTCCTCTCAGATTAGATCTTTTAACGGAACTGAATTTATACCTAAAGAAACACTTAATACTCGGGCCTTGAGATCTGGGACTTGTTTTTTTAAAAAAGGTTTTTTATCTAATAAAAGTTCCCTCAGAAGGGAACATCTCTATTTCCTTTTATTTGTAAAGTCAATCACGAGTCATTTTAGCTATGAGGTGGAAAGTCAAATTTTCATTCAACTCAACTTTATGTCAAGGCTATTTTTATCATCATCAAGCATTATTAAGGTTTTGTCACATTCTTTTCTTTTTGTCACATTCTTTTCCTTTTGTCATGCTCAAGTTCAGTGGTATCAATCAGAAGAATGAAAATCTCTGAGTCAACAAGAGATAATCACTTTTTTACTATGATTTTTGTTTTCTCCAAGTGATTAGGTCAAACATTATCCGCAAAGGTAATGATTACGTTACCAGGAATCAAAAGTAGTCTGCTTAATTATTCTTTTTGCGGTTGCACGTATTGAGATAGAGTTTATCATAAGTAGAAATGGGATATGAGCAATCATGCACTCATATCTTTTAAGAGTAAATCATGGAACAATTACAAATGTATGGATAGAAGGATATATCAACAATCGATCTATATTTTACTGATGAATACGTAAGTACAGGCTATAGTATTGTATGGGGGAACTTTTTTAAATTATAGCGACGCCTTAGCGTCGTTTTAAGTCAACACCCCTTGAAGCACTTTTAGCCTTTTGAATCTTCCCAATTTTGTGTTATTGTTAGAAGTAGTTCTTCTGGACCTCTTAATTCACAATTTGATGGTCTCAAAGTAATAGGTTTTTTATTAACTAGTGCTTTAGCAAGTTTCTTCTTTGGCCTTGACTAAGATTTAGCCTGTATGCAGAACATTCAGTCATTATATTAATTTTGTATAATATGTAGAATTCATTAATTTGAACGAAAGACTTAGCACTAATTAAAGATCGATTAACTCCTTTACCACCAAGAACATCAACGCGTAATTTTTCCTCATATAAAACAAGAGGAAAAATAACATGAAGGAGTGTCTGATAAATCATAACGAAGAGCAAGCTGAATAAACCTTGCTGTTGACAACTTAAATCAAAATAGATGATTCCATGCATTGCTTGAAACGATGCTAGATCAAACAAATGATCATTTTCAAGCATACTGAATGCTTTTCTATACTCAATCAGTTATTGATATACTCTACAGAGTTCAGGGTTTGGGAGAATTGAAATTCGGGGATAAAACATATTATTATTAATTCTAGTTGAGCAGTACTTAAGGAGATTTTGGTAATATTTGCTCCAGTAATCCCAAATGTACCATAAATGAAAATATTCCTTTGTTATGAACTCATGTATGCTGACAGTCCAAGTAAATACATGCTTCTGTTTTCTTATCCTTATTACAATTTTGAATACATCTGATAGCTGTTCAGTAGTTAATGTCACAATGCTTTCCGGATCGTAACTCTATATACGTGGGATGAGATATCTCACTAGATATAACTTTAATTCACTTGAATTAAAGATTACTTTTGGGACCCATAACACAAATTTTTCGTGACTGGATATCGACTTTTATTAGAAGCTGTTTTATCATTTCCATATATATTATTGTTCTCATCTTCTAAACCGAAAGAAAACGTATATTTACGTGAAAGAGCGAGATGATCTCCAAAGCCTTTGAAAACATATTTCTTCAGTAGTAGAATAACAGCAAGGAATGCTTTTCTTCGTGCAAATCCTACGTCAGTATCCGTTGATAATACATACTACTATTTATGATACATACTGCTACCTATGTTTAATGCATAACCATTAGTGAATTCAAGAATGTTCTTGACGCTAGTAACAGGATGACACCTTGATTATAGTAAATGTTAACTCCATCAGCCTCAATACGAAGTCCTCAAATCAGCCCGTTACCTGAATTAATAGTCTATATGTTATCAAAGACTTCAAAGGTACCACTATCTATTGTTATGTTTGATTGTACATCAAGCTCTAAAAATGGCTTAAAGAAATCGTCAGGAGTTGATTCGGGTGAACAATCGATCACAAAATGGTATCCAGTCCAGGTCAGTTGATACGTGCTTGTACCTTTCGCAGTATTTTTGTGATCTAAATGACACACATATATATAAAGTAGATAATTTTCACATATCTACCAATTTCTCAAATTCCAATGATAAGGTTAATTATGTCTCCTTCAGTTGTGATTGTTTATCATCTGGAAGTAAATTTACTATCTGGTCACCTTTGTTCTCTGTACTTGTTAGTTTTTTTGGTGAATTTGCCATCTAAGTTTTAAGAATAACTTCACCTGTTTTTTATCCAATTTTACTACATCTTCCTAAACAGCCTTTGCAAATGGCTTTTTGTGTGACATCCTTAAGAAATTTGCCTGTTGATTTTTGTGTTATTTTTTTTTCTGATATCTGTCAAATTATCAATACAACCATCATCAGTTTGCATTTCATTCTTATCCTTGATACGTTAATTTATGTTAATTTGATGTTAATTTGAACACGTTTAAACATATGAGGATATGCATGAATCTTGTTCTTATCACATATAACTAAAGTATGTTATTTTACACGTCCTATTGGATAATCAGAGTCATCAAAACAGATAAACCATTCAAATCTATCTCTCTGTTATAGTTATCCGTAAAACTGATCCTCAGCAATTAAAGATTTTTATTGTTAACATAATTATATAAAAGCCATATACCCACTGAAAAGGGATAATTCAGTTGTTTGTTATCAGTAGAAAACGGTAAAGTTCACCAGATTGAATTCCTGATACAATAGATTCATTTTTCAAATTGCAATGAACAAAGCTAGAATCAATGCTTTTTGCACTGTCTGGGAGAAATTTACCAAATCTAGATGATGTTATTATACCTTTATTAAAACCAGTAAGATAAGCAAAATCTCCATTAGAAAGACCAAATTGATAACCAGATTTAAAATTTATATAGGTTTTGAGACGATGTGGTATAAAAGTGAAAGTGATTCGAATCCATGAATGATTGTTCCTTGTTAAAGTCTTCTGTATATATTTATTTATGTATGAATACAAAATATTTCCATCAGGAAATGTTGCTGTAGTCCAAGTAGTAGCATTACCATGTGAATTTTTTTAGTGTTGAACCCGCCGCAGCACTCAGATTATTCGCAATGATAAATCCATGATTATTGTACACGACTATAATATGAGATTCGATTCTAGTATCCTAAGTTAATATGAGATTCGATTCTAGTATCCCAAGTAAATCGCAACAAACTCACAATTAACAGACTACAAGTAAAGTTAACACTGTTAAGCAGAGGTCAGAGGGGTACAATGACATTGTAATCAATCAGGCGCAACACATGAAATAGCAATCAAAGCATGACACGATTTATCGCATGGACACAAGAGACCTCCAACAATAAGTTCTAGAGATGTTACGCCAAGAATAACTCATTTCATGACTATCCAGTGCACTGCTAAAATTTTTATTCTTGTCAACTTGTAGTTCGGGTTTGAAATTGATAACAAAATCGTGGCTTCTTAATTGTCCTATTCCATCCAACGAATTTACGAAAATTGGAAACTACTTTATTACATAAAAAATTGTCTACGTATTTGTTGTACTGATCTTAGGAAATAAGCCCAAGCTCCAGTAAATGATCAAGAATTTCTGAAATGTCATTAAGAACTACAATAGAATTGTTGCTAGAATGTTTGGAGCCTGTTAGTAATGTCAATCTTTGCCTTAACTGTTTCAATTCTGCGTAGTAGATCATACCTCCGATCAAATTATTTTTACCAGAAGACTTTGTTTAGGCATATTAGGTAATAAATTCAAATTGTCAATTATTTGCTTTGCTCTTTGACTATAAGTTACGTTTGGGTTATACCATTTTGTTAGCAGATCAATTGTTGATTTATCAGGCTTGTTTTCATAAACAGCCTGTACCTCTCTATGAGCTTTAATAAGCATTTCATTTATTAGTTTTGGATAGTTAATTAGCAAACTACTCTACTGTCCATCATTGTTGATTTTTTAAGCATTTCTTTTAGAATGCTTATATTTTCGAACAACAAGAGCGAAGTGCAACTACTGAGGGCAGCAAAGAACAAGGACCTGTGGCGAAGCATGACCGCCAACGTTCTGCGAGGACACGGCACCTGAGGAGGAGGAAGATATTTTCGAACACTTTCTCCAACAATTTTAGACTCAGATAACTGTTTTCCACGTTCTTTATTTCGTTGATGAATAATATTTTTTACATTACATAAATATTTAGACAAAACTCTTTGTCCATTCTCAGCAATTTCATAAATATTTATGTCAATGTTATTCCTAGCGCCGATATGTTTTCGAATTGTCAGTAACATCCTTTCCTTTGAGGATGTCTTTCAAACAAGGATCGAAACCATGTTTTCTCAGTATGTTGCTTTTATCATAATCAAAAGTAATTTTTAATTCAATTGATTCTTATTTACTTGTACTAATGGCACCTTGTTTTGTCATAATCAATTTGATCAATTCTTGTTGGTATCCTTGTAATTGTTCAATCAGTAGATCCTTTTTTTCATTTTTTTATTAATTTTTGTTGGTTTTTCCTGTATTTGAATAACTCTTTGACCCTGTCTTTTGTTAATAGTGTTTTAAATATCTTTTTGAGTAGTAATTATTGGTTCAAACATTTTTTTATTTTCAAACTAATATTTCTATCACGATAAGTCTTAACTTCATATCTAATCTCCCACTTAATAACATCGATTTTAGAGATATTTCTGTATCTTTTTGATATCCATAATATCTGATATCCATGATATATAAATACATTAAAATATGTTAAAATACAGTTATTTTAACAGATGACTGTTAAAATACAGATATTTTGTGATTTAATATACTACTAAAATATGAAAATACCTAATTATGATTGTGATACAAAAGAAGACAAAACGAACATTAAACGATTTCTTGGATTAGGAGTACCGAATGCTTATTTGTGGTTGGTCAGGATGTAGAAAAACAAACGCTGTGGTGTATTTTGTAAAAATTCTATTGGAATACTATGACAAATTATATTCACATGTGCCGAACAGTCATCAAGAAAAGGTGAATGACTTACAAACATTGACGGACAGTATGTCTTCAGAAAGTTGGATATCATATTATGAAAGTTAAAGGACCTGATGAAATAAGGGAAACGAATGAATACCCAAATGAGAATAGAAAGGTTGTTAAATTCTAAAATATGATCAATGATTCCAAAAAATAGCTAATCATTTCACCGATGCAAGACATCATAATATATCACCAATTTATCTGACTCAGACTCAGAGATGTTCCACAACAATTAAGACAAGACAGCCCTCGTATGATTTTGTACCCACTAAAAACAAAAAACCATTGTGATCTAATTGCGAGGGAGAATGTTCTTGCTTCAAATTTATTTGATAAATTAAATCGATAGGAGTTCCTGTTTTTGGATAAAGAACATAAAACATGTAAGAAGAACTTTGATGAAAATATAACCTATTAGATATAAAATATTATATATAACATATTATATATGACAAGCTATTGTGTTAAATGTAAACGTAAAACACAGTCTTTGTATGAACATTATGAAAGAACTGTTAACGGTGAAATCAACTTGTGCACTGTGCGTGGAGAGCAAAAATAGTTTCATGGAACAAAGGTAAAGAGGGTTTATAGATGTTCCAAAGCATTTATCCAAATTAGGTGAATTACATATGTGTACAACTAGCCTTAAAAATACAACTATTATGGTCCAGGAACTAAGCATTAAGAAAGACTATCATCAAATAAAGCAGCCTATGGCAAACCTATAAATACACTTGATGCGATTTGCCCTCATCATGATATCGGTTACAGTAATTCAAAGAATTTGCAAGATAAACGTAAGGCTGACAACAAAATGTTAAAAAGCATATCTAAAATTCCATTTAATGAAAGACCATGGGAGGCAACAGTTGTACAGGAAATATTGAAAGTAAAACAAAAGTTAGGACTGGATGTTTCAAAATAAGTAAGAAGCCTTCGGGTAAATTACAAACAGAAGTAGCAAATGAACTTCATACACCTACCAAAAGAAATTTCATTGGAAGGCGTGTTATTGTGAACGATGTTGATGAGATTTGGGCAGCTGATCTAGTTGATATGCAATAGTTTAGTGGATGGAATAAAGGTTATAAGCTTATACTAATGGTTATTATTGATATTTTTTAAAAATATGGTAGGATTGCCCCATTAAAGGATCAGAATGGTAAAACTTTAACTGAAGGATTAAAAAACACCATTAAAGAAGATAGAATCCCTAAGTACCTTGGGACTTACAAAGGAAAAATGTTCTATAACAAAATTATGAAAGACTTACTAAATAAACATAGCATAACACTATACCCAACCGAGAATCAGGAGAAGTTCTCGGTGGTTGAACGATAACACCAAACTATGAAGAAGATGATGTTTGAGCAGTTTACTGTCCAAGGTAATACAATGCATCTTAACATCCTTCCCAAACTGGTAAAACAGTACAATAATTCAAAACATCCATGTATTAAAATAGGATCCATATTAGCCGCTGATAAAAGGAATGAAGGCATAGTTTATTTCAATTTGTACAGTGATTTGAAAACCAGTAAAACAGAAAAAAAAATTAGGCGATATGGTCAGAATATCTATATAATTATATAAAAGTGGGTATGTTTGTCTGTTGTCTGTTTGAAGTAAATTTATGAGAAAACTACTGAACCTGGGAAGCTGAAATTTGAAGTGTAAGTCTATCTTTATCCGGGGGAGAAGTTGAGATATAAAAGACTGACCTTAGAGGTCATGGTGTTAGGGGAGCAGCCAATCCCATTTTCAAGGTGAAGAAGGCCTCCAGTCAAAATTTTGAATAAAATAAAAAATAAAAAAATTCAAGATTATTTTTTTAAAAAAAATTATAAAATAAAAATAAAACAATAATAAAACTTTTTTTGAAATTAAGAAAGTTTATTTACTATAAAGTAATCTCCTTGACCGTACAAGTCCTGGGTAGTTTGGTGGTGAGTATCCCCTCCTGTCACCCGGGAGAGCAGGATTAGATTTCCTGGAGTACTTTATTTTTCTTTTTTTTTTAATCTTCTTTTCTCAGGCTGATCTGGCTGAATGTGCCAGTCAGAGCAAGCTACACTTGATATTCGAGAGTTTAGGTGCCTGTAGACAAGGTTGTTTTATCTTGTCTCCAGTAAGGACATTAACGCAGTAAAAATCTTAACAAGCAATAATCTTCGTATAAACCTCACCTGTAAGAACACAACTTTATTATGACATAATGAATTAAATGTCATGAAAAATATTTGTGTTTGAAAAATTTTCAACAAATTTAGGAATAGAATTCGTGCTATCTTCTTGCATGTGAAAATATTCTTGTTGACAATGGTCACATAATGTATGAGGCTAAAAATAGGATGAAATCACAATGAGGGATTACGTTATCTGTTTGATCTCTATTTGGCAACAAGAATGCGAAGCTTTGCAGGAAAATGTAGGAAAATTCTTCTAGACCAGAAGAAGAACATCAAACTTATTCTCAGACAGAAATAATACTCTCACATGTGAAAATAATCTTGTCGGCAATGATCACAAAAGGTATGAGGGTAGAAATTTGCTTGTGACTATCCTTCGCTATGCTTCAGCATAAAATAGTATAATGCTTTCAATTACACAGCCAGTGTGAGTATATTGCTAAAATATACTGCTTTTTCTCTCTTGTTTCTGTTGTTTGTTTCTTTAAAAATTTTTAGAGTTTCGAACACCTATTCGTCTTGTGTCACCGTAAGCATCTCCACACTTTAATGATGTTCTCTTACCATACTAATGAGATGTTGACAAATTTTCCTTTTATATAAGACTACCACAACACAACACCAACACAACTTAGAAAACAATTCAAAAGTCTCAAATTTCATTTTGACACCGGTAACTTTTTGTCCCATTCTGTTTCCATTTTGTCGTAAAAAATCAATCCTTCCAAACTTTTATAGTTTATTTTAGATGTTAATATGTCTCTAAAAAACCTAGATTAAAATTCCCTCTCCCGATACCAAAGACGGGTGTGCATTATTTTTTCCAAAACACATTATTGAATTATTTTTCATTTATTGTTAAAAATTTGATCGCTTTCAATTTGCATAAGGTTGATTTTCAGATTACTTACAAAGTCTTCAATTCAAGCTCCAATGATCGGTTTGTTTTTTTGTGTCATAGCATCCATGTTGTGGCTTCTTCTAACACTTAATATAGAAGTATAAGAGTTTTTTTTAATTATGTATGTCAAGCATGAAAATGAAAACCTTCCACTAATATATATCATATTTATAATTGATGGATAGCAGATGTTTCAAGTAAAAATAAAAGTAAAACGAATCTAGTTTTAATAGAATTTATTCTTAAATTAGCTGTTAAATGATACAAAAAATGAAAGTCCCTTCCTTGTCTTTATTTATTTATTCTGACAACCTCAATACAGTTTTCTAAGAATTTAAATCGAGAAAGTTACTTACAATGCTAACTTATACTATACAGAGCAATAATTAACAGCCCTTGGTTTAAAAATACGTCTCATGAAGAGCTTAAATATTTCTTTCACAAAAACGTGTGTTCCTTCCTTTTTTATAAATATCAGTGATATTCCTAAAATACTTTATTATGCTTCAAGACTGGTAAATATAACACCATTAAATTTTGATATTTTCTTTCTTGTCCACAAATGGACTATAACTATTTACATTAAAATATCTTTCAGAATAGATATCCTTAACAGATATATTCGTCGTGTAACAGAGAACCATCACAATGCAAGATAATCACTCAAGTAAAAAAAAAAGGAAGGCATCAGCCCCAGTCAAAAATGTATTTTTTATAACAGACAACATTAAATAGAAAGTTGAAGCGTCCCCTTAAATTGGTGATTTGTCTATCTTTGATAATATTTCGGACAACAATCCAGTCAATAATATTCCAATTGTCAATAAATGTTTGGTTACTTCTAAAAGAATTCTTCAAAGAAATCGAATTAGGACCACGGAACAAGAACTTGAGTTTCAATCGATAAGGAAATGACCTTTGTTATTTGTAGTTCCCCTGCAAAGCTGTATCAAAAGAACATAAAAAAGCATATAGGTCTTAGCAAAGTCCATGAATGTAAAATGCTGCTGTAGGAAGCATTTTAATTGAACCTTTACAGTAAAAAGGAATTAGATTTTTTGAATCCAAAACCCGTATTTTAAAGAATTTAATAACCTAACGATTGAATGTGAAGGGAAAGGAGAGAAACGATAACAAATGAAAGAAATACAAGGTGGAAAAGTTTGGAAAATTTATGATGAATTGGATATAAAAGCGATGTGCGTTTGTGTGTGTGTGTGTGTGTGTTCAGCTTGTTATCTAATCAAACAAAAAATATACTCTTTACTTTGTATTGAAATAATTTTCGTTGGGTGGAAAAACTAGTCCTATTAATTTAAATGTTAAATTTATAACCATGGTTTGGACATATTAATAAACTTACTATGGTTGTTAGCGAATTTTAAAAAAATGTTCCCGCAAACTAATTGAAGATAATTATTAACCAATGGGCACTTTGGTTGTTATGGTATCCACAAGCAATACATGGGTTATTTAAAAATTTGATTTGAAGCAAACTTACTTAGTGTGTGTGAAAAATTAAAATCAATTACCTTAAAAAGAAGACACATGAAATAATATAACTATACTATATAATAAAACATCAATGTAATGAAATTTTAAAGTCACAATACAACTTGAAAGCAGCTAAACACACAATAGCTTGTCGCTAAATAACTTCAAAATTTGTTTTTGTCTCATGGGTAAAGCTTTTTTATTTTCGCTTAGAAATTGGGTCTGTTTAAAGTTGTTTATCTTTGTCCTTCTCTAGCATACAAGCGCTATATTCAATAAGTCCGTCAAAACGCTTAAGTCCATTTAACTTTTCAGGCACAAGTTAGCATTGAGTTGGGTAAGATTCAAAAGACTGGTCTATACCATGACTTTTAGGGCGCATTATATATTTGATATAATTGATATTTATATCTTTTTCCTTTCACAGTATCATTTTAGCGACAATTTTGTAGCTAATGCATCATTCCCATGTCAAGTTGATTTCAGACAGTGTCATGCTTGGCGCAGCTACAAGAAGCAAGACGCACAAAACATCTTTCCTAGTAACATTCAAAGAGCACCGCGTACTATATCCGATATTGCTTTGGATATTAACTTATTTGTAAGGAAATTATTACCTCCTCGATTATAATTACGTCTGGCAGTGGTGAAGTATTTGATGTTAAGAGCGGCTTTTCCAGGCTTTGGAGATAATCCTTGCTTTGAATAATTTATCTTATTTGGGACATATTTATTTCTTTGAAGAGGTGGTCGAAGTGGCTTTTTCTGTAAAAGACCAGGTTTAAATGCAGAAGTAACTTTTCTACCATTTTGCATTGCAGAAGCTACAGGAGGTTTCTTTTTCTGTTTTTCTGCTGGATTTTTAATTTTGTTTCCTGATTGTGCATTGCTTTGTCCTCCATTTCCAGGTATGTATGGAAATCCACCAAATCCATACGGGAAGGGTATTCCAGGAAATCCATTACCTCCTCCTCCTCCATATCCAAATCCTCCACCGCCTGTGGAACCCCAACCATAACCGGCCCCGTAACCAAAACCGCTACCACCACCAGATCCTCTATTTTGAGGAGGAATATTTTTCGCTGGTCTTGCTGCCTTTCCAGAACTAGAGCTGCTGCCTGCAGATGCACCAACACCTGCACTTGCCTTGGCTTTGGCATTAGCCCTAGCTTTAGCCGAAGGCCCATCTTGTCGGATATACAGTTTTTGTGGCCTTGGTTTAAAAGACCTTGCCATTGGATATCCAAATGGCTTTAGGATTCGTCTTACACCAGTGTTTTGAGTAACTTTAACGTGATTATTGGTTTGTGTCTGTCCTGGACCTTTTAGTACTGTATTTGAGTTTGTTCCACTATTGGACGATGTACCACTTGTGGAATATTGAGTATTAAATGATGTCTGTGTTTGCCTTCTTAAAGGATTAACTACCATAGGGAATCTTCTTTTGTAAGCTTGAATTCGATTTAATCTACTGATAACACTAATGGGGTATGGTCGTCTGAAAACTGGGCCCCTTTTCAAGGCCTGAACAGATATTCTTCTAGCAATTTGACTTGCATAAGGGTTGTGCTCAGCCTTCAGATACTTTTTCCACAATATTGCATTTCTTAGTTTTTCCCTGGCACTTTTTGCTTGGCTATAAGAAGGCAAGAATCCTCTTGGTTTTGGAGGAGCAAATATCCGTCTTACAGGGGGGTGAAGACGACCTTTTAGTACATTAATTGGGCGATTGACTCCATACCGTTGTTGATATGGTAAGATTCCTCGTACTTTTGAGGGGATAGGATATTTTAGTTTTATCAGCATTTGAGGACGCGCAACCCGCCTATAAAGGGGAATTCTGCTTTGCGCATAACGTAACTGAGCTCTTGCTCTCTGTGGTGATGTAAACCTTGAAGGTATCTGATAACGTAATCTGGGAGGAGCTCTTCGTGATGAGAGTGCAGGTCTTTGAATTCTTTGGATTAAAGGTCTTTTCACTGGAAATGAATATCTTACTACAGGTCTAACAGGTGCATGAACAATGCGTGGACGCATATAAATCCTTGGAACTATTGGATGTGTCCTTTTCATTGCTGGAGCAACCATTATTCTTCCCGGAATAACTGGTTGGTACCTTTTTGGAGGAAGAATGTATTTCCTTGCAGGAATAACGGCCGGTCGAATCACCCTATGGAGATAGGGATTCCTTTGTGGTACAATTCCAGGAATTGGTCTGCCTCGGACTATCAATCTTTGTGGAGATTGTCTTCTCGAAGCAATATACCCTTGTCTTCTTCTTTCAATGTTATATCTTGACCTTCCTACCAAAGCAAAAAGAAATAAAATTTAAATGACTATCATTCGCAAACATTGCATCATAAAAGGATACTGGTGAACATTTGCCCAAACAAAAAAAAGCACATTTCGTAACAAAAATACATTTTTATAATTTTTTTTTCCTGATACTTGGTGTAGCTGCATTACAATGAACTATTGTATCACAAAGGGGATTAGGTGATCAGTCTCTATTTGCTGTGGACAAGCGACCAGTCTCCGCGGGTCATTGTGCTGCTGTTGTTTTGACGGCTATCTGGGGATTGGTTTTTCTCCAGGACGGACTGACCCATATATACTATTTTTAGGTTTTGGCTCCCTGTTTAGCGTTTGTTTTGAACTTTGGTTCTATGTTTGCTAAATATTCACGTGTATCATATCTGTTGGAATGCTGTTGTCTGCCAACCTGCTGTTTCCTTGGGAATTAAATCACTCTCTCAAATTAGTTTATAAGCAATCATCGGATGGAGCAGACAAGTTGCTGTCTCCATCAATGGTTAACCTGGTTACTGTACAAAATAAGATTGTACAGAAAGTAGTTTATATACGGGACCTGCCTCAGAGAACATGAGCTTTTGTGGTGTGGTGTAATAAAATTAGATACAAGAAAAGATTCAGTAATTTCACCCATCATTTCAAAAAGACATTACTCTCACCCTCTGAGTTCGAATCTGGGGGGGGGGGCTGCTATAGTAAAAGCTTAACTCTAACAAGCAGAGGAGAGGAATTAAAGTAAAGTCTCTGCCCTAGCAAGCAGAGAAAAGAAAGTAAAGCACAAGCTCCACTCTCGTATGTTGAGGAGAAGCAGTACACGTTTCAGTATCACAAGCAGAGGATCCTGGAATTTAAAATCTCGCTTGTAACAAGGAAAGGACATTAAAGTGTGTTACAGTAGCTGTGTTGTTTTATCGTAAATCATACAGGTGAATTAAAGTTGCTCTACTTGAACAAATTCTTTTGTGTTCTTGATGTAAAACATTTATTGTGGTCCTGATCTATAAGGTCCAATGTACTATTGCAGATCGATTTTCAGCCTATTGACTAAGATCAACTTTGAAATTCTTGTTCCTCCTTTGTCGATATTTGTTTGAATTTTGGGTCCCTACCTGCAGGATTTTTAGTCTTAACATGGTGAGACATTGATTCTCGACCAATCTAGAGAAAGTGTCCCAACGGAATGACTTTGAGACGTAATTCATATGCCTTGCCGTCTATGATGTATTGAGTTGTTTCTATCCATCTTTACTTGTTCTACCTTCTCTGTTCTAGTCTTTCAAGGATGAATATCAATGAAAAGCATAAATAGCTCCACTGTTTATCAGGAGTGCTATCAATGGAATATCCACTATTGTAGGTCTTTGCTTTGCGCTTTTTCATCTAAATTCATGAGGAATTTAATATGATTAGACACCCACCAACCCATTCGTGTATTGAAAAAACCTTCAAAATGTCACTGTGAAATACTTTTCAAAAGTTGTGTCGATCGCTGGTGGCAAATAGAATATGTTTCTTGACATTTATCTTTTAATCTGCTTTCTTATTTTTCCATTTTATTTCAAAATTTTACTTAGCGAAGAAAGTGTATATTAGTGTATATTAAACTGATATAATAAAATTAAAGTGCAAAATTAGGATTTTCGCTAGTGTGTTCTGTAGAAAATTTATTTTGGAAAAGACTTTCATGTTATGAGGTGCTCAAATGCAGAGAAAATAGAACTCAAAAACAAGATTCAGCAAGGCCATTTGACTCCATTTTCAATTAGAATCTTTACCTTTTAATTGGACAGCTCAGAAATTACCCTGCGATTGGGTGTGNAAATAGAATATGTTTCTTGACATTTATCTTTTAATCTGCTTTCTTATTTTTCCATTTTATTTCAAAATTTTACTTAGCGAAGAAAGTGTATATTAGTGTATATTAAACTGATAAAATAAAATTAAAGTGCAAAATTAGGATTTTCGCTAGTGTGTTCTGTAGAAAATTTATTTTGGAAAAGACTTTCATGTTATGAGGTGCTCAAATGCAGAGAAAATAGAACTCAAAAACAAGATTCAGCAAGGCCATTTGACTCCATTTTCAATTAGAATCTTTACCTTTTAATTGGACAGCTCAGAAATTACCCTGCGATTGGGTGTGTTTCAATCTGAAAGTTTACTTCTCAGTGAAACCAAAACAAAATTACATTTGTTGTGTAATAAATCTACAATGCACCAAAATTTCAGCCTGGGACCACCATATGTGACCCTATTTGGATACTGCCTAATTCTGTATTTAGAACCTATTAAATTAAAAAAATCTCATTACTTATTTTGCATCATATTTTTTCAGTTTCAACATGAAAAGGTAAATAACAGATTTCACCTAAATGCAATCAACACCATCAACCAATGGATTTCTTTTGTTTGCAAATCGCAATTTTGTCCGAAAATAAAATTTGTAATGATCCGTCAAGAGGATTGGAATTTTACCTGAAACTTAAAAAAGCTATTTTATTAACTGTGTGAATGAAAATTCATATGATCTATGTAACATATGGTCACCAGTATTAAAAAATGAAAACTGTATAACCTAAAAGAAATTATGTCTCCATGTGATAAGTAAGAGAGTAGCACTACGACATGAAGTACACTTTCAAAGAAACTTGTACTCCCCAGGACCTTTCCTCATTTTAATTATCCGTTGTTTAAAGTGTTGGAACTTGAAAACAAAACTATGGAAATTATGAGACCAATAGCATGATAAACAAAATCATATTACCCCGTAGTTATAATGCTAACTTATCCGTCCTCGTTAGTACTACAACTAATAAGTGATGTTACTTTACTTTTCCTTCCGTTGTCCCTTTATTTAACTAGGTAGGTCTCGTTACATTGTTTTATGAATGACTGAGTAAGAACAGGGAAGCAAAGAACAATATTATCAGGTATATTTCGATTCCTTTTAAAACAGGTGTCCTAGCATATCATTTTATCCAGCAAGTCTTTGTCAACATGATCTTCAGAAAGCCCATGGTTGTTTTAATGTCTTATTACGTCACCGCTTGTACAAGCACCAAAACCTACCAAAAAGATTGATCTTACCTTCCTTTTACTTCACTATGATTTAGTCATTAATGGCAATTGCTTGTTCTTTCATCAAGGTATGAGCAATTTGGCGACTTGTTACAAGTCACCATCATAGAAATTGAAAACGCTTAGAAATGTTCGTGGCAGCATTGCAAACCGAACGTTAAGGAGTGAAACTGAAGGCATTTGTCCTTCTTTCTCATTTTGTCCAAGAGAACAAATATAAAGACAAAAAATCTTTTTTGATAAGCAAGAAAACTTCGATCACTACTTAAATAAAGAAAAGGGTTCACATGACCTGGAAAAGAAAAAGATTATTATCATATATTATACTAGTTCACTCATTTGTCATGTTCAAGAAGCAATGAATATTTCCTATCCTATCAACACTGCTTCAATTTTAGTCATTATATCAAAGTAGCAAGTCCAAAGTGTGTCCCCAGACTGGTTAGACATCTGTTCCAACAATTCTTAAAACTAAAATACGCATCCTCTGCGAACTTTTGTTTGCTAGTTGGCGAGTCCAAAGAACAACAAAAATAAAGAGTTTTACATATGGTGCTTTCTTGTGCAATCACTATCGATGTGGTCATTTTTCTCACTGTTAGTTTTCAATTAAAAACAACAGCAAAAGACACACAAATGTAATATATGTATACCTAAAAGTAGTATTTTTTGCATTTTTAATAATCAAAAATATTCAGTTTCTACTAGATAGAACCTATGTTCAGATCAAAACTTACAAACCAAAGAAATATTTTTGCGCACAAATACAAAAGCGAGTTTGAACATTGGATGCAAAATACACTTACAGGAGTTACCAAAAAAATATAATCCACCGGCAGAGTATCTAAGAAGTTGCAAAGGGAAGGATTATAGGCAAAGCGATTACTTGTTAAACTGTTAAACGTTGTCATAGCAAATCTTTTTAATCCTTGTTTGATGAATTACCTCTGCTGTTTTAAAAAACATCCATACCGTTGGGATATGGAGGAATTCCAAAGAGTTTGTTTAGGACTTATTGTTTTATTTTCAAATCATTTGATAGTATATTAAGGTAAATAATTTTTGTGGCAACGTCAGCTCAGTTTCTATGGCAATTATTGTCATAGAAACTGAGCAAAAAAATAATTTTTATACCACTAGGAATAGCATTATCACGCCTTTCAATGACAGTAATAACAGAAACCAAAAGTTTATAATTTGTTTATCATTTTTTAAGAGTTAAAGTAAAAATAAATTGTACGGTGTACCTTTTGTGCCATAAAAGATCATACACAATAGGTGTATGGATCAACTTCAATACAGAAAAATTGATGGACAATGTCATAGAAAAGTTATATAGGATGAGACTCATATAACTATTTATTGGGTAATTTTTTCAAATTCTGCAATACCTGATGGTTAAGCGATACTTGTTTGTAAGAGTATTACTGATCCAACTGATGGTGGAAAAATATGTGGAAGCCAAGATCGCTGAGGAGCCTTTTAGCTCCATCAGGCTATTCAACTTTTATTGGACTCAAATAATTGTAAATTTATTATTTTGTTAACTGAATTGTTTTAAGCATTATTAATACAATGATACCTTATTTTTAGACTAAATCTGTTCATCAAAGTCAAATTTGGACTGTATCATTCCAGAATACTTTTCATTGTTTCATTTTGGGATACATTAAAAATATTAATAATTACATTGTTTTCTGTAATACCAACAACCTGTGTTTTATTTATTACTATATAGAATACGTATTTGATTATAGCTTATCAAATATGCTTAATCTAATACAATTTGTAAGTTAGTTGGCTGGTTTATCAGACATCTTATTTTCTTTTCAACCTCACAAATATTATTTTTTCAATTGTCTACAATTATTTTTGGCAAAAAAATGCTGGTACGATACACGGCCTTAAATCACAGTAATTTACCAAGAACTCAAGTTGAATTGATTTTTTAAAATTTTCAATTTTCTTATTTCAACCTTTACCATAATCCATAATATTAGTATACACCTCCTTTAAAGTAATGAGGAAGTACCTTGCATTTTAAATGAATGAATATCTTATCAATAGAATTATTTTAATCGTATTCAAGGTGGCTACAAAATTTGCAAATCCATTTCTATAATCATTAAGATGTAGTCAGTATGCTAGACATTTTACTATTCAAAATATAAACAACAAACTCAAAGCCCCGTCTTCTTTGTATTATTACACTGCAATTTACATACTTGTAAAGGCATGATGATAAATTATGTATACTTGATAAATCCAATAAATTCCTTACCTTGAACTTCCGCTAGTGTTTTCCGTCTTAAATTTTGGTAAAAAGTTCGGGCTGCTGCATNTTTAAAGTAATGAGGAAGTACCTTGCATTTTAAAGTAATGAGGAAGTACCTTGCATTTTAAATGAATGAATATCTTATCAATAGAATTATTTTAATCGTATTCAAGGTGGCTACAAAATTTGCAAATCCATTTCTATAATCATTAAGATGTAGTCAGTATGCTAGACATTTTACTATTCAAAATATAAACAACAAACTCAAAGCCCCGTCTTCTTTGTATTATTACACTGCAATTTACATACTTGTAAAGGCATGATGATAAATTATGTATACTTGATAAATCCAATAAATTCCTTACCTTGAACTTCCGCTAGTGTTTTCCGTCTTAAATTTTGGTAAAAAGTTCGGGCTGCTGCATTTTGCGTTGATTGTGCTTGTACATATTGTAAAATATTTAAAATAGCACTTGCCAGTATCCAAATCTTACACATGGCTGGAGAGCCAACATGCATATAAATAAAGGTATCTTTTGTCGTTAATTAAATAGATATATCTTTATATGAAAAAGCTAAGCTCCAATATTCGCAATTGTGCAGATCGAAGAAGATTTTAACAATCAAACGTCCATTCGGATAATCCTTTAGCAGCCTTGACACCCCGAACGTCAGGCCTGATTAATCTCATTGTCATGGTTAGCCAATCAAAAAAGCTCCTTATATTTGCAGGGCATAACCCCGTTAAGGTTGGCAAAATCGATACACTTTTGGCAATGAAGCGTAAAAGAGAGATGATGGTTAGTGAGCTCAGTGAACTACGGGATTGATTGACCCTGATATATTATAATTGACGCTCATTATAATTAATATTCATTTAATAAAAACCCTTGGGAGAATATTTGAAGTGAAAAGAAGAAGAAACAAAGGACGGCTTGAAATTGTAGAGAAAAGAAAATTAGTACAAAAACATATGTGAACTACAAAAACCAGGCGAACATTAAGAGCTCATTTTGTTAAAATTGTTGTTTTTTAAAATGCGTTTCCCAGCATGTTGACTAATGATTCAGGCTAAAAAAATGAAATATTTCTGAACTAATGAATAGCGAAAAATTTCCATTATGTTTTTAAAAATTAATACAAAGACTCTATGGTGTGTGGGGAAATTGGCCGCAACTTTTACTGGTGGAAGGACATCATGTGTATTTTAAGACAAGAACTCTATTTCGATGTTCCTTTAGTTTCCTTCAGAGAAGAGCAACAAAATTAATCCCCAGTACGGTTGCTCATTACTTGTTTGAGTACAAAAAACACTTTTCAGGATTGGGCTTTATTTGGTTTGACTAAACAATCTGCATAGTCCAAGAGGACCCAGGCGGGCGCAACCCTATGTGAATTCATCTTTGTTCCTTAATTTGCTGAGAAAGGGATGTACATTTGTGGCCATACTAGGACCTAGGATTTTCAAAGGGGGGTTGTTTTTGGCCGAAGTTAGGGATTTTATGGGGAAATGCCCTTCACAGAAAACGAATCAGAAAAAACTCATCTAACTAACAGCACACAACTTGTAGAAGACACACTGCACTACGCTTACACTAATAGTTTAAAGAAAGGAATGTCAGTGAAAAGGGATAAGTTTAAAGGTACAATGTCATTGAAAGGATTCAATTATGAAATATTTAGGATGAGAACCACTTTTTATAAACGAGTGCATCGGCAGAGATGAGGACCTTTCAAAAATCACACAGTAAAATTATATTGATAAAGACTTTTAAAAATTTTATTTATATTTATTTCACTTGCTTATTGTAACTAATGATATGATATTGTTGATGTAGTTTGTTACAATTTTTAAAAAATAGGCTGAAAAATGACCTGCTTAAGAACTTACCACAGATGGCTTGGTTCGTTGAGCATATGCCCATTAAAGCCAGACACTGGTTGTCGCCTAGTCTGATAAAACTAGCATTCCCCATAGTTTTTTTATGTATCTTTGTATATTTTCCTAAATCTATGTAATCTTAAGCGCTGCTTAATGTAATACAGTTTTTAAAATATACAATTTCATTTCAATTTTTTTTAAAATAGTAGCTAATAACAGGAAGGTTTTACTTGAGCTGGGAGAAAAATTCAGACTTTTGGTCTAATAAATTATTTCTTAAAACCTGTTTTTAAGAAAGAACTTATAACAATAGTGGTTATGGTAAAAGCAGCAGTAATGTTCTGTACTGAAAAGAAACACACAATTTTCTGGTAAATTATCTAACAAATTTAAACATATTTATTATGAATAGTTTGAAAAACTGGACAAGAAATTCTGTTATTAAATGAGTATACTACACTTATGATTATTTTAATGAAAAATATAAATGATTTTTCATTTGCGCTGAGCTTTCATAAAACTATGTATAGACTTTCTCATTGAAGGTTGCTTTCTGTACAATTTTAGTAAACGGTGTTTTTTTAAATATTTGTTATCATACTTGGAAATATATGTAGTAGGACCAAATATTAAGATATGATATTGAATTTTCAGCTGCCTATTATTTTCATTGTTTTTGAAAATTCAACATAAATTAAATCTAGTTAATTCTAACATTCACTGCTTTGGACAATGCCCTTCTTCTTCTTCGGGCGCTTCGGTGGGTTCCGTCAGGTCGGCAGTTGTACAGTTTGGTGGCGTGCTGCAGGACAATGCTTTATATATATATTTATATATATATATATATATATATATATATATATATATATATATATATATATATATAAACTAAATAAGAAACTATGAAAAAAAGTAATGAAAAATTAGATATATAGTAGACTGTTATGATTCAGCNTTGCGCTGAGCTTTCATAAAACTATGTATAGACTTTCTCATTGAAGGTTGCTTTCTGTACAATTTTAGTAAACGGTGTTTTTTTAAATATTTGTTATCATACTTGGAAATATATGTAGTAGGACCAAATATTAAGATATGATATTGAATTTTCAGCTGCCTATTATTTTCATTGTTTTTGAAAATTCAACATAAATTAAATCTAGTTAATTCTAACATTCACTGCTTTGGACAATGCCCTTCTTCTTCTTCGGGCGCTTCGGTGGGTTCCGTCAGGTCGGCAGTTGTACAGTTTGGTGGCGTGCTGCAGGACAATGCTTTATATATATATATAGATATATATATATATATATATATATATTCGTATAAACTAATAAGAAACTATGAAAAAAAGTATGAAAAATTAGATATCTAGTAGACTGTTATGATTCAGCCAATTTCGAAATTCTTCATCAACAGAACTGATGTCACCTCTGATGCCTGTCGTACGGCAATTCAGTGCATGTTGAGATGTTTGCACGTCAACGCATACACAGTTTGGGTTACCGTTCAAGCCAACTTTATGCCTGTAACTGACATGTCGGCCATAGCCAGAGCGAAGAGCGAATTCGATGTAGGAGGACCCAGTGGCTTATTTTAGGTCATAGCCTGCAGGTTTTTCTGAATGTGTCGGAATATATTCGCGGAGCATGCACTAGGAATTACTCCAACGTCTATTCCACACCAATTTCATCAATAAGGGCAATGCACTAATCACTATTAATGCTTCTTTAGTGCCTCTAAGCATTACTACTTCTTTTTTATTAGGTCTGTTCCTTAATTTCATAAATTCAAATTCCCTTTTTTTGAATACTTCAAAAATTCAACAAAAGCTTTTATTCTGTCAAGTTTCAAAAGGGCTTCTAAATCGATTTGCTTAACTAGAGGCGGAAAAGTTCTTTTACAATGGAGCTTATATATTCATTGTAAAAAAATAAAGCATCAAAGTAGATACAGGCAATCAATATATCTGGTAAATTCCTTTTGAAGAATATTATTAATACACGCAAGATTAACGTCAGGTTACAAAATGTCACATGCTAGCATTCTCTCAAAACTGCTTTAGATTTTGGAGTCTTACTGTAAGAGTAAATTGCAATCTTATAGAAGTCAAAGCTTGTAGGGCTGAGGCTTTCACAGAATGATTTTTGTTTTTCAGGCAGAGACAACTACCACGTAAAAAGAAAGACAGAAAGGTGAAAATATCGGTTGCAAAAAAAACCTCCTTTGCATCATAACAAACGCTTGGTTACTTGAGACCTTCAGTCATGTTGTTTGTGTTGTGCTTGTGTAAAAGATAAGAAAATGAACTATAAAACCTATGGTAATTATCAGATGTAACAATCTCGGAAAAATCTGATTTTATGTTTATTTGTTCAAGGGTTAAACAACAAAACGAGTATAAATTTTAGTTGTTATTATTGTTGTTGTCACTTATAATGTGAGCAAGAAAACAATTTAGTGTAGAACAAGTGTTACTTCCTAAGATAAGAGTGGAGCATAATGTGGAATGAAATAGGTCTTCTTTTGTAGTTTTGAAATAAGGATACAGCTGAAAATCGGTTTCAGTTTTCTTACAATGTCAATTTAGAGCTCTTAATTGGCTTTTCATCAAATTAGGATTTTCTTCGACATAGAATTTGATTCAGGAATATACCAGACAGAATTCAGAAAAATATTCTAGTCGAAGTTTAGTCAATTCTAATCTGGTTCTGCTGTATTTTATCTTAAATTGTAACTTATATAATCTACACGATATTCTATATTTTTTTTATCTTAGAAGGTTTAGTGTTAGAAGGGTCAAATTAATCTCCTACCATTTTTGTCGTAAACAAGACTAGTAATTAGTGTGGACAAATCTGACCTTGAGTTCCACAGCCTAGACTGGGGAGGGAGGATTCACATATACATCTAATACCATGAACCCATTTTCAAAATTATAAAACGTAGTTTTCTAATTTGAATTTTTGCTTACGAAATGGACTGAGTAGACATGATAACAAGAGGGTCAACAATTTGATAAGCTCATGTTCCTGAAGCGGAGTATCAGTATAATGCTTCTTATTGATGATAATTGCAATGTCGAGATAAATGTGGGAAACATAGCGAATGAGGAAGTTTGTTTCAATATGTCAACTTCTAACAACCGGTTCTCAGATATTTTGTATCTCTTGGAGTATTTATAGTTTGTTATAACGCAACTTTGCTTGCTTTTTGTTAAAAGTGCTTACCATGAGCTGGGGCTTATCATCAATTATTTGAGGTAACCCTTAATATGATCTCCTTTGGGGAATATGCTAACTGACTGGAAGCGCTTACTTTCTGACGTTTACGATATGTCGTCTGCTCAACACGTGTAAAACAATACCAGGTCGCAGGCAACAATAAAATACCAATTCAATTTTCTTGATCAAAACTGCTAATGCTGTAAGAGGGCAAAAATGGAAAACCACTGAAGACCAACTGATTTAATGATTTGCACTCTAAAAGAGAGGAATACCTTTCCAAAATTATTTGCTTATGGTATATGTGCTTATGTATTTACCTTTATTTGGTGTATGGTGTATATATTCAAAAATACATATGAACAACACTTTTCTTCAAAGCCTACAAAACCCTTCCTTTTAGCTATGCCTCTACACATTTCTCTGCATTGCTTAACCCTTCCAGCCATTTATTTCAATCCACAATTTGACAAGCTTGCTTTTTGTGCAAGCGTTCCTTCTCTTCTTCCTTCACTACTTCCTTATCTTTCCTTCGGTTTATGTGGATGGCTTTTTACAGTTTGCCGCTCACTGAGGCGTCAGCTCCGCAAGGGCTCTTCTGAAGATCCTTAAGGTAGCATAAAAACTTGTATATATGAAAAATGCAAACGAATCCTCCTTTCGACGTCTGTCTACGTCAGTCACACAGAGTCTTAGGAAGCTCACTTAGTGGCCAATACTCAAGGCCACCGAAGCAACTTGTGCATTACACAACAGTGTGCAAGTTCATTTCTGGTCTTAAAAGACACATGTTGGTGTATGAGAACCATGTTCAGCAATCTAACCAGTGCACGTCGTTAAAACTAACCATTATTCACCACATATACTTGGAAGAATGCAGATCTGCAGGGGTACTCGTCGAGAGTAGTCGTCTGAGATTACACGATAGAACAGCCCATGTCAACGACGAGAGATTTCAAGAAGATAGCAATCATCAAGTATAAGTGCAAACGATAGAAAAAAGACCATAAGTATGATAAAATTTGAAATGGTCTTTAGAATACTATTCCTATGGGTGATGTTATACATTACGTACCAATACCAAATTATAACAAAAAGACGTTTTAAGGAAATTCAACCAGACAGTGACGAATAAGAGCATTATCAAAATACCTTGACAAGAAAGGAAAGAGGTTAATGCGAAAGAAAAGAAAACCCAGATGGAAAATGTAAACTAAAAACTGTATCTTCTAAGAAGTTTACCTGGCTATTGTTGGGATATATAATGGACATTTCTTAGACAAAAAGAAAAGTTAAGTTTTTATGAAGGTCGTCTTTTGGTCTCCAACATGGTGATATAGAGAGAGCCACCTTCACAGGATTCTAGGAAGGTAATCTCTTTAATTGTCTCTTAGAAATCTAATCATGAAGAATATTAAACTTTTTGCTCTAAAAATGATAATGAATTTTATAGAGGTCTTCAGGAACATAAGCTGAACCTCAGACAAACAATCCTCATAGAGTCAGCTTTGGTTAAAGCCATAGAGAAGGGATTGGAACCAATAGAAAATAAACTATTCCTTTAAACAGAAATAAAGGGAAAATAAATAGAGTTTGACTAAAAACCAGTTGACCAATTCCTACAATCTCTTGGAAATGGAGAATCTTTTTTTAAAACGCCATTCGATGCCAAGCTATCAAGTTTGACACAAATTTTTCAGAGACTGAAGAATCAACAAAAACGACATATATTTACTAACTCTGTCGTTGTTCATTAAAGCAACCAGCGTCTTTAGTACTGGTGTTTCAATTGAGTTTCTATAGACAACTGTCAATGGATTTGTTGGCTATGAAATATGTTCGGCACTGAAAGCCTTTCTGCATTGTTAAAGTGTACGTGATTTTTTGTAAATCAGTTGGAAAAGGAAAGGAAAACTAAAAGGCTGGAGAAACAATGCGAAATAAACTGGTTGTGTGTATGTATAAAATCTATTAGGAGACATGCAGAAGTTCATTATTAATAAAAAAGGCAATGTTATTTTACTGGTGGGATCTTATTTGTTGATCTGGTGTCTAAATGCTCATATGATCTTTGGAAATAACTCTTTGCTCAGGAATGTAAAGATGGGTGAGCTTTATATAATTATTTGATTCATTCCATCACAATATATTTTTATATAGTAGATACATTTGCTTTTTCTCCTTAAAAATATATGACAAAGTTTTTTTTAATCAATATTCCATTGTTTTTTGCAAAAAGGGCACTAGTATGAACTTAATAAGATGATAATGATAATAATAATGATAATAACAATAATAATAATGCTTTTATAAACAATGTTTCTATTCTTTTATGTCGTATATGATTTGGTAGATATCTTTTCTTATACACAGTTTCATATTTTATTCACATTGCTGTTATCACTCTCTATAAATTTATCCTTGAAACCTAAATTTAATTATTTCACAGCAAGAGCACTTCTATTAACTTGATGTTTCTTATTATTTTATTAAGCTTTTAGGAAGTGGATAATTTTCAGAGAAACTTTGAAAAAGTTTATTCGTTCCTAGAAAACTCACAAAAACGTTTTTGTGGTTTTCCAGCAATGGATATATACTCCTATAATTAACTTTTAAATGTCACATGTATGTGAGAAAGACATCATAAGATACATCTATATATTGCTAAATTCAAAACACGCGAAAACTTTACTAGAAAAAAGAATATCCATTATGACTATAAATAAAATTTAAGAATTCGAAACTAGCGTAGATACTAGTACTGTCCATACCGATTCGATGAATGGACTACACCCTGATTTAAGAAATTTAGTTCACATAATTTGCACCGTAGAATCATTTAAAAACCAATTAATCATTTAAGTAATCGACTGTTTATGTATCTTTAACATTCCAGAGGAATTGAGGAATCGTTAACATTCCTGAGAAGTCAAAGAACCGTTAATGTTCCTGTGGAATCATTAAGATAAAGATGTCGTGCTTGTTTTTCAGCCATGTTTGATTGTTATTCAGAGTCACTTTAATAGTTACAAAATCGTAGCACAGGTTAGCAAGAGATAGAGTGACAGATGGGAGCAATATATAAACAAATGTTATATAAAGCCAGATGAAAAGTGTTATTATTTCAAGAAAAATTCGTGAGCTAACAACTTGGTCTCTAAACATAACATGTTTTCTTTGTGTTTTCAAAGAAAATAAAGCTAAAAACGGTTAAATGAAAAATATTTGTCGAGTAAATGGACTGAAACTTATGAAAAACTGATCCTAATGAAATATTGGGCTTTTTAAACTTGGATGTGTTGGTTGTATTTGTTAAGGTTTGACCTTAACACCGGTGACAGAGTGATACCTAACCTTCGCCTCCTCCTTAATCACCGTAAGGCTCTCTCATGGAAAAGTTTTTACACACGAAGTTCACTTACACTTGTTCTCTAAACAAGGAAGCGGAACTCACATAACATGAAATCGTAGGTAGGAACACAAAGATTTGACTTTGAACGTTTGTTCACATCTAGTTTATTTTAAATCTTGCGAAATTTGTTTTTGTTACTTTAATTTGATTAGTTTTGCATGTCAACTTTGTCAAGCCCGTCATGCCTAAAGCGTTTACTGTGAGCCAGGATCACACTGAATGCAAATTATGTAATACTACCAAAAAATTCATAGCATTACATAACATGCATTGATTGTAACCTTCCCCATTCTCCTTGATCGCCGTAAGGTTCTGTCATGGAAACGATTTCGTTGTGTGCTTTTTGAATGAATCTACCTTTGGGAAATAAAAATAACAACGTAAAGTAATATAAAAAAACTGCAAAGGTGTGAAAAGTGTGAAGGAATACAAAACACTTCGCCAACAGAGACAAGGAGAGAGAGAGAGAGAGAGAGAGAGAGAGAGAGAGAGAGAGAGAGAGAGAGAGAGAGAGAGAGAAAGCCTTTTATTTTTTGTGCCACGTGTAAACCTTGAAGAGTTTAACTTCCTTTAAACTCAAACTAGTGACAGTTGGAATAATGGTGCGATGATTTCATAAAATGAACGTCAGAAAGCTATATTTGAACAAAAACACATGTACATATTGTGTCTTTGCCCTCTCTAGTTAACTCTTGAAATTTTTTGCACATTTTGAACAAAGACACAGCGATCATGCTAACTGCAAGTTATGTGAAGGTATTTTAGGCTACAAAGGAAGTACGACGGTCATTAATACCCATCTTGTGCGAAGACAACCAAATATTTCATTGAGAACC
>RDPX01000100.1:1964741-2023416 GCA_003991215.1 Morbakka virulenta
AGAGAGAGAGAGAGAGAGAGAGAGAGAGAGAGAGAGAGAAAGCCTTTTATTTTTTGTGCCACGTGTAAACCTTGAAGAGTTAAACTTCCTTTAAACTCAAACTAGTGACAGTTGGAATAATGGTGCGATGATTTCATAAAATGAACGTCAGAAAGCTATATTTGAACAAAAACACATGTACATATTGTGTCTTTGCCCTCTCTAGTTAACTCTTGAAATTTTTTGCACATTTTGAACAAAGACATAGCGATCATGCTAACTGCAAGTTATGTGAAGGTATTTTAGGCTACAAAGGAAGTAGGACGGTCATTAATACCCATCTTGTGAGAAGACAACCAAATATTTCATTGAGAACCCATCACAATGTGAAGGGAACCCGAATCCCACTGCACAAAGCAAGGATGCTTCAAACGCCCAGTCAGATTTGACAGATTTTTACCACGGAAAAAGTCCGCCCCAAACCGTACTGAAGCAATAACAGTATTGATGATTGAAATGGTGAAAAGGATGTTCTTCAGGTAAATGTCGTCAAAGGTGGCAGACTTGAAAGCTTCTTGAAATATCTGAAGCCCGATGGTGCTCTTTTGTCACCCCAAACTATCATCAGGAGAATTCTGAAGATGCACTGCCAAGTTAAAAGCATTGTTTAAATGCATTTAGTTGGAGTAGACTTCATTGCAATACCAACTTATGTTTGGACTTCGTTGGAAACGGTTTCGTATTTAACATTAATAGGAAAATTTAGGGCTTTGTGAAGTTTAATAGTACTTTTAAACTTGCCACGCCTTGACCCCTCCCCCTCCCTCAAAACTACAACACTCGTCTGCTACACATCAAACGATTAATCGATTGTACTGTAAAATATCAAACGAATAATCAATTCAGGAGAAAGGTGAAGATGGGCAGTACTAGCAAATACACCTTTTTAAGCGCTCATGGTGTACAGTTATCATTGTCAGAAATGAAGTATTAAACTTTGGGTAACTGGATAGATTTTATTACAGCATGTGCTGTAATAAATGTTTTTGTTTTCATATAATTTGAAAATCCTTGTTTAAATTTGAGCAGGTATCAATACCAAATGGATGGAGCATTTATTAAATTGCATGGTTTACAATCAATCAAAGGTACTTTCCCATTTTCCCCCCACCAACAATAGATTTTTAAAATATTTCCTTCACCACCTTTTCACCCACCACCCATCGTCGGTATAACTTCATGAATATACCCTTACAAAGAATAACGTGCTTATTGATTAATATTAACATGCAATTCTGTTATAATGCAATTCAGGCTTCCTGTGCGTTTGCTATCTGATTTCATAAACACAAATCGCGAGACCCAAGGTGCTTCTCTTTATTTTAATGCTTCTGGAAAGGAATGGTAAAATTTACAGGAATATACCTAAATATATTGTCGGCGTTGAAAGTAAAGAAAAGCACTCAATATTTTGAAAGCAATTTCAACTCACTCTAACAATTTCAGTCTTTGAAAAAGATGTTACCTGAAAAACTTACCATAAACTTTTTTTTCCTGTTGAGGCCTAGACACACTGGCAGTTATTACTCTGTCTTATGCTAATGTTGCTAAAATTGTTAGAGTGAGTTGAAGCAAATAAAGAAATGTACCAGACATGATTCAATAAAGTGTATTTTTTAATGTCAAGTCCAAAGCTGAGAGAAGAGAAGGGGGCCACACACCCTGTGAAAAAATTTCAGGCTATTCTGCCCCAACCATAAGAAAACTATAGGTTGTTAAATATCTTTTATACGAAAAAGAAATATGCAACTTGGTGTCATTCTTATGATTTTTTTGTATCATGTAGCCCATGCCATCAGAAATAAAACCCTAAATTCATCTGGTCGTGTTAGTTAATTGGGTATTGTCTCTATAAGATAAAGTCAAGAGAAATAATGTGGCCCCATTTAGGATATCATTCTGGTTTTTCCCTCCTGCCAACGGTGAGCCAGGCTCGTCATTGCTTTAATATTAGTATTTTAAGCAGTATTTGATATCAAACTTATATAAAAAGCAATAGCAAGCTTCAAATTAATTGTTAGAAGTAATCCTAGTGATGACATACTTTTTTCAACATTTTTCTCACGTTAAACTTAAGATGCAGGGTGGACAGTTTTACAACACAGAGTAAACGGTTCACTACAAAAGCAATTGATCTGTACTTTGAGAAGATTTTCTTGATTATGTACAAACCAGACCTAGCTTGACCATCTGCTGAAATAATATCTTCAAGAAAGGTAGGCCCTGTAAAAGTAAGGCAGAATTTGAGTTACATGAATTTAAAGAAACATCTGTGCATAAGTATGTTGAATATATACAAAAATATGTTTTAAGGAAATATCTACATTTTGTTCTGCAATCACTTAATATATGGCATTATGAAGGTTAAAAAGTTAAAATGAAAGAAAAATTCACTTTAGAATTAAAATATCTCAGTTAGTAAGAATGGGAAAACAGATAGAGCGGAGAAATTTACAAAGTGGGATAGTTCATGGAAAGATACTGAGGTAGTAAGACTTCTTATGTGTGGAATCATGACAGCATTGGAATATACGCGTTTTAAGATTCAAATTATTATTTTTACATTTTATGTTTCCTACAAAAATCTGAATAAAGAGAACGTTTGCTGAAGACATATATGGCAAGAATTTTAAAAGGTATTCTTTAATGTTCCAGTTTTGATTTCATAACAGTTGAGCCAACTTAGACACTTATACTGTCAGATTTTGAAAAACTTAAATTTAGAGGTTTTTCTTTATGGAAGTAAAGGAGAGTCCAGCTGGAACACATATTTGATACCTGTATGTTACAGGCGTTGATTAACATTAACTGTCAATAATTGATGGTTAATGACCAAAATCTTTTTATTTAGCATAAAATTATAAAAGTAACAATTTTTGTAAGAATGTATTAATTTTTGTAAGAAATAGTTGTTTAAATTTTCTTTTTAAATTTATTATCAATAGTATTTATCTTCTTTTATTTCCATTATGAAGAAAATGAGTCAAGTACGAATAATAAAGAGCAGAGAATGAAGAGACATGCCCATGAGCTACCCCATTTTTATCCAAAGATATACCTTCATCCTGGCAACCGGCATCAAAATGACCACAAACATCATAATGAATATTATGATGATCATCATCATCATGATCACCATCATCACGAGCATTACCCTCACTTTGAACAACATGAATATGATGAAAATGGTGAACATATAGAGTTTGGATCAGGCCCGGATGAACACCACGAAAATAACCATGATTTTCACCATCACGATATGCATAGAGATGAAGATCATGATTATGATAGTGGTCATCATCCCCACCATGAACACCATGAATATTATCAAATGGAAAATGAGCACCATCGCCCTATGCACCATCATGAACACAGTGGAGAAGACATGCATCATTCTTTTGATGATCATTCAATGCATGGCGAAGGAGAGATGAGTGATATGGATGTTGGAGGAGGATACTTTCAGGTACCAGTATATACCATTGGTATCTCTTACCCGCATTTTCTGATAGAATATAAGTTAATTTATAGTACAGGAATATGATATGCTCCTGAAAACATAAAAATACCTAAATAAATTCAACTGAAAAATTCACAGCTAACTTTATTTTACATAACATTTTTGGAAAAGATGACAATCTAACATTTTTGAAAAGATGACAATCTAACATTTTTGAAAAGATGACAATCTAACATTTTTGAAAAGATGACAATCTAACATTTTTGAAAAGATGACAATCTAACATTTTTGAAAAGATGACAATCTAACATTTTTGAAAAGATGACAATCTAACATTTTTGAAAAAATGTTAGATTGTCATTTTGTTACTATTAATCTCACCCCTCGTCTAACTTTTTTGTAGCATTTTAACTCATGTTTAGATTTAAAAATTATTATTTTCCATTTAAATGCAACCATCATATAATACTTTGTTTACTTTAGCTTGAATTAACTTATTTCTCTAAGTAAACAAAACAGTAAAATGAAATGACACAAAAGAGTATTTTTAAATTGAAAAATAGAGACTTTTTTGAAGAACGAAAAATATACACCAACCAAAAATATTATTTCAAAAGTTTCGTAGTGAAAGCCACACACAAAACCATAACGATACAATATATTTCCTTTTCTAGCTTTCCTAAGACTTTAAAAATAGAAGAGGTGTGAGAAAGGTCCAATATATCAGTGGACAAGTAGATTGGTGAAGCTAGTGGTTGATGCAAACCATCACCATTGGCATGTTGTTATAATAAAAAGCTTCAGTAAAGTGTATTGCTAAACTGCAAGAACTAGGTATGTTTCAGGAAAAACATAAAATGTTGCTAAAGAAATGCAGCTATATGACATCAGCATTCTACGAGTAAATGACGTACGATAATTAGTTTTAGTTCGATAACAATAGTTTAAAGAGAAACTATTCCGCTGAAGAAATCGAGAGAAAGTCGCTAAGTTAGATACGAAGGCAGGAAACAACATGATCGATTGGCACCAAGTCAGAGATAGAATAATGAAGTCACGTTTTTTCCCAAATATGTCAAACAACAGCTTTTCAAACTTACAATCATCAAGTGACACAGAGATAAAATGGAAAGACATCTATNGGCACCAAGTCAGAGATAGAATAATGAAGTCACGTTTTTTTCCCAAATATGTCAAACAACAGCTTTTCAAACTTACAATCATCAAGTGACACAGAGATAAAATGGAAAGACATCTATTACAAAAAATGACATAGGGAAATTGTAACAAAGCCAGATCATGATCTGTTTATTGTCTTTTCTGTAATACAAATGCTATGTATGTTGTAATGGAGAAAGGTTTGCTAAGTTCTGCGCAATTGACAAACCAGTACATGGAAGAACACTCTTAAAGCATACTAGAAAAAATTCGGTTAAAACATGCTCAACATCTGAAAGCAAAACAAATCTTTATACAATATATCCAAAATGGTGAGGGGAAAAGGAAGAAAGCAGAGCTTTCAGAGTAAAGCTCTAGAATAGTTTCCTAAAATAGCAAGATGACGTCCTTAGCGATATCTGCAAAATGGATGACAACAAAGAATATTGCTGACCAAGGTTTAGAATGTTCCAAATGAAGCAACAGAGAAAACATTTGGCAAAAGAGAAAGAAACTGCAATTATCCTATCAATTTGAAAACGTGTAAAGTAATCGAAGAAAAACAGAAATCGACAGGAGAAATCAATAATACAAAGTTCGATAGAATAAAGAAAATCAAACAAGACGAATATAAAGAGGAATCATAGAGTAAAAAAAAACTAACAGAGTTACCAAATATACTTCTAACAAGAGAATGCAACAGACTGTCGGTGTGCAAAGTAAAGAAGTTGTGCTGAAAACAAAAGAAAATTGTGTTATGAAATCCATGAAGGAAGCTTTTGAAGCAGATTTGAATGTCAGGCCTGATACAGCAGGGAAAACACCGAGAAAGAATGTTGTCCGAGAAATACCAACAATATCAACAAATAAAAACTGAGAAGCTCAAGAAGAAGGAAATAAGAAACAAGATATTTTAAAAAAAGAATGCAAAAACTGCTGGTGTAGACATCATCAGTACTTAGATATTAACACCTGGAAAAGATAAAGCTCCACTAGGTATTACAAAAAAAATTTCAACTCACACCGACTGAAAAAGTCAATGTTTGCTCAAATACTGAAGAAGGGAGGCATTACAAAGCCTTAGAACCACATAAAAATCTGTCTTCTTTTATTTGCAGGCAATTTTTTTCCAAGGATTTGAATGACGGATCAAAAATTAGAGTCAAGATTAGTGAATTTAGGTTGAACACCAACTAAAACGAAAACAAGCTGGCCAGTGTGGATGCTGTACAACTAGGAAAAGGTGACATTTCTACGTATGTTGAAAATAACTGGAGAAGCACAGGAAGATAAAAGGAGGAAAATCTGGCTTGAGAAAAAAGCATTCTTCTCAAAGAAATCTCTGAGAAAATTCACTACCGTAAAAATGAAAATGGAACTGTACTTGTTCCAAAACAAGGTAATAGCTGTGCTACGTTATGGAGCATAATTGTCAAGAATGACAAAAACAGATGGAGAGAATCTGAACATCTCCAGAGAAAATGCGTACACCCTATTATAAAAACCTCTGGACCGTTGAAGTTAAAGAGCTAGATGACATAACAGCTAGCATAACATACTTACCACCAACACCACTCATCATAAGGCCGAGAAGATGGCGATAGGTAAGACTCATACTACGAAAGAGAAAGGAAAATGACGATTTACAATATACTGACGTGGAGACCTAAAGAGAGACAAAAGTGACGCCGTACAACTCGATGTTAGAGAAGAAGTGGCAACAAGTCTGATGGAAGTCCTGAAAAGAAGTGCAACACGGAGGAAACAACAGATAGGTATGTCAGATGTCACAAAGAGGTGTTATATGTAACACAAGCTATCGTGATCATAAGTAAGTAAATAATTAAGTAATGGGTAATATCTAATTTACAAGAAATTTTATATATCATCTGAAGTCAAGAGCTTGACAATATCCACAATAAATTTTAATGTACAGTATATATATATAAGATAAGATAAAACATGAAAAATAAGAACTGTGATTGCAACTAACAGTTTCACGATATTTCGATCATCAGGCCTGCCAGATGATCGAAATATCGTGAAACTAGTAGTTGCAATCACAGTTCTTATTTTTCGTGTTTTATCTTATCTTATATTGCTCTGCTATATGCATTGAGCACTTTTTGATACGAATACACAATATTACACAAATATATATATATATATATATATATTTAATATATCATTTTGACAGGGGAAATTGTCAATTCATATGGTTAGATTTTTTAATCTTTTTTTCGGATTATACAACAATTCAGTAGATTTGCTAGCATGCAAATATATTTACCAGTATGTAACATTCTCCTGACAGCTGTAACATTTTCTCTACCATTGTTTGATTATCAACGTTTAGTGTGTACATTCTTGTTTTAAAAGCAATATATATATTTATTTTTTTCATAGCTAGATGAAAAGGGTGGAGATATCAATATTGTTTCTCTTAAACGGACTGGCACCAAACTGAGCATGGGTGGTGGGAGCTTCAATGTAATAAGAGATCCATGGAGACAGCATTCTCTGTTTGCTGGACTATTCCATCCACAAGAACAACTTTCTAAGTTTCCAATAGATCAACTTCATCAACATTTTACATATATAAATAATGATCGACAAGAAAACCATAATATTCATGAATATGGGCCTGTTTTACACAGGTCCAATTTCGCTAATAAAATTGAATCAGAACAAGAAGAAAAACCTTACAACAGAGAGTTGAAGAGACAAAGAAATAGGAATAGGCATCACCATCGTAGAAGAGGAACCGTTTATGAAAAACTCCTTCGACGTTTAGTAGGTCGCTATGTTGGCGGGAGCGAAGTTCAAAATATTGCTGAAAGACATAATGATATACCAGGAGAAGACATAGATAATAATACTAATAACCACGTTGAAAATTTTGATGGATCAGGTGAGGAGAATCAGAATGAGGCGAAAGATTTTTATCCTAGACAAAATAAACCTGACCCTCCTGGGTTATTAAAAGTAATGGAAATTCCATTGCGTCCTATCGTTGTCAAGCGTTTTGTTATTCCTCAAACAAATAACAAACCTTCTAAGTGAATGAATAGTTCAATGATCAGAAGCAGAATGTGAAAAATGTAACATAATACTGCTGTATAAAAATAATAGACAATTATTAATTTCTAAAATATCTTAGAAAAATTACTATTGATTATATCTTCAAACTGTTACTTCTTCCGTGTACAAAAGATCATCATGTAAATATCGTATTGTTAAGGGTATTGTTTATATGTACAGACCTGCAAATGAATAAATTCTAAAAAATGAGATGAAAGGAAACACTGACATTAGTGCAACAAGAAAGCTATAAGGTTACATGATCAAATATTGTAAAAATATTTTACGTCCACAATTGGATGATTTTTAAATCAAATGTTTGTATTTCTCATTTAAAAAAGGTTATCTCCTATGTACACCTATATTGGAAAGCTGATCCACCTAAAGATACTAAGCTTTTAGTATAGTAAAACTGTTCAGTGCTTTAGCTACCATGGTATCACAAAACAGATCAGTTACATGATTAACTTACTGTTGTGCCCACTATAAATTAACTCGATTTTATTTGACGTCATTAAGCTAAATGCTAACTAGTTTTATGCCATTTCTCCTTACCGATAAGTTCCGTGTATTTTAAAAAAATTATATAATAAGATGGAGATAGGGGAGTAAGCTCCATTTCACTCACTTCGAATATGAAGGAAAGGAATGATAGCGAAAGGAACTAGAAAATATATTGTTAAATTTAGCTGTTACATATTCCTTGTCCCAGTGGGTTCCTTTCTAACAAAATCCTCGATGGAAGCAGCGCTAGTTTTAATAGTGTTAGTTTTCATTGTGCTAAGTACTGACCATAAAAGTGCCTAATGGTAAACTAGTCAACATGTTAATGTATATGGCTGTATCACAGATGGTTCAGTTTTATTTGGTTTTTTGCTTCAAATCAGTTTTCAATGGTTTAGCGCAAGGAAAATTCGATGAAGAAACGTTTGCGTCAAACTTTGTTTGCTTATCTAAATCTACGTTGATAAGATACTAAATATATAAATTTACAGGCTCTGCTAATTAGGGGTTTTTCCCCGTTTGTTTTATATTTCATCATTCTTTATTTTTATGATACGTTCTACCCCTGAATACCACCATTTTTCCATTGATATCTAAACAAGATAATATCTGATGTTTGTATTACCTGCTTCAAAATTTGCTTCGCGCATAAATTCACGCATTGGATCATGTCAGAGGATGCCCTTAACGGTAAGGTGATGTTAAAACGTTTTTCAAAGATATTGATTCACAGTATAGCAAGCAATGAACCTCCACTTAGACTTAAAGACGACAGCTTACAGGTAGCCATTGAAACTTTACATTATGTCATGGCTTTACAAGGTATCCTTTCCTTTAAACTGACCAGATGAGGTTTAAAGATCTCAGGATTGTTTGTGACAGTTCTGTCATTTCACAGTTATTATTTAACATCCAGCTACCTTGTACGATTATGTTAGCAAATATCAATGTTTCAAAAAGGGTGAGCTCAAAAGGTGCTTTTCTGTTTGTCAAAAATAGAAATAGTAGATTATGAATTCAACCCAAAAGGGCAGCTCTTTATGGTCTATCGTATAAATTAACCAATAGAGGATGCCAGCTATGGCTAAAAACCCACAAAAGTACGGGCGAGTGCAAAAACAATGAATGTCAGTAAATTCTGCTGAAGGTTTTTAACATCATTAGGTAATATGCACTAACTGTAATATGACTGCGTATTTTCTTCCTGAATATATTAAATTCATTTGCACTGATTTCAAAAAAAAGGCATCTTTTCTTGCTTTTATTTGTCTAGAGAATAGTGTTTCCAATAGTTACTCTGTCTTTATTAAAACATTAAACCGAACCTTGCCGTATTCATGGTAGCAGAGTTCATTCAGTTTATTTTACTCTGAAACATTATACGTTTTTGTCTGTTGAGATAATATTACATAAATCCCGTCTCAACTTAAATCAAGTGTTGGATTTCAAACTAAACTAAGCCGCTTTTCAAGTAGACGAATTAAAATGACTGGCTTGGGTGGCTGTTGATTTTTGTATGAAAAATACATCATGTATCACATGGTGTGAACCTTAAATTCCGGTAAGAAAGAAAGTTAGCAAATCATATTTCCGTGAGAACATGGTGACTGAAAACTTGAATATTTATGGTCAGGAAATGTGAGATAATTTAGGTCCTCTGGTATCAACAGTTTCTCACCAACACACACAACCTTTTTAACACCTTGGTGACCGATTATAAGCTTACCCGTAGTATTCTGTCATCTGAAAATGATCAACTACGAGTATTCTCGTATTTCTTATCACGTGTATTACAAATACCTAGACCTCAGAGAAAGAAACATATTTTACTGATTTTACTTAAAGCATATTCAGGGAAGCTTTGCACATAGATTAAGACACTACCACGATACTTCTTTGGCTATTGTGTCTAGAAATAATACTCGTATTTCTTCACGTGTGTTATATATACCTAGACCCCAGAGAAAGAAACATATTTTACTGATTTTACTTAAAGCATATTCAGGGAAGCTTTGCACATAGATTAAGACATTACCACGATACTTCTTTGGCTATTGTGTCTAGAAATAATACTCGTATTTCTTCACGTGTGTTATATATACCTAGACCCCAGAGAAAGAAACATATTTTACTAATTTTACTTTTAGCAAATTTAGGGAAGCTTTACATATAGATTAAGACACTACCACAATACTTCTTTGGCTATTGTGTCTAGAAATAGCATTCGATACTTTGATTCCTGGGACAACTACTTGGTTACAGTTGCTCGGTTCTTTGCAGAAACCTTCACAATATAGCTAATCAAAATATCTTGGACATAAACATAAGCGGTGCGATACAATAGTTGCTTTTATTTCTTGTGAATGAAAATTATGTAAACTTTCCCACTTCTCAGACTCAATAGACCTATTGTACGTAAAAAATGTATTTACAAGATACAGATCAAGCATGTGAAAGCCAACTTTTTTGCACCAGCGTATGGTCTTTCTTAAACTTTAATAGTAGGAGATTTTTTGGTCTATGTGACCTTGAATTCATATAGCTGATTTCTCATATGAACCATTATTGATTCAGTGTGCTTATTACTAATGGTGCACATATCACACTTATGTTTCCACTTAGAAACAACTAAATTTTCACTCCTTCGCCAAACAAATTAACCCTTTTCTCAACTTTGCTTGTATTATCAAATGTGGGCTGTGCTTTCTATTTGGTCTTAAGGTACCTCATATGTACATGAAAGGAGTTTAGTAACTCCGGCTTGTTTTTCAAGACGTTTCTATGGGAAAGAATTGCTACAAAACCCATAATGTAGACAAAACCGAGAAAAATTCGCCCATCAGCACAAGACATTTGCTGAAAACTGTGCTGCCGTCAGGCCTTGCCAGCCGGGTTAGAAAATTGGCAAGTTTTAAATGAAATGAATCTCGACCAGTTGAATAATACGAATTGGGCGTCCCCCACTACAAGCGACGCGCGGCCTCAGCCCCCGGATGCTGTGGGAAATGGACAAGGGGTACCGCAAAGGTCCCGATTGCACTTAAAGAAGTTAGGGAAGATCAGGAAGATGCGAGTGGGAACATGGAATGTAGGTAGTATGACAGGAAAGGGACGGGAATTGGCTGATGTCATGAAAAGGAGAAAGATTGATATAATGTGCGTACAAGAGACTAAATGGAAGGGTGACAGATCAAAGGAGATTGGTGAATGATTCAAGCTGATTTACTTTGGGGTTGAAAAACGGAAGAATGGAGTAGGAATCATTGTAAGCAAAGATATCAAAGCCAATGTGGTAGAGGTAAAAAGAGTAAGTGGTAGAGTAATACGTGTCAAGATTGCCACAGAAGAAGGAATAGTCAGCGTGGTAAGCGCATATGCTCCACAAATGGGTTGCACGGATGATGAGAAGGAGGCCTTTTCGACAGAACTGGCGGATGTTGTGAGAGGCATACCGAGTGCAGAGAGAGTCATAATTGGAGCAGACCTCAATGGTCATGTGGGAAGAGATGGAACAGGGTTCAAAAGATACCACGGTGGACAGGGATATGGGGTACAGAATGCAGAAGGAAGGAAGATTTTGGAAACGGCAGAGTCACTCGATCTGTTCATTGCCAACACAGGGTTTCAGTAGAAAGAGTAACACAAGATAACCTATAGCAGTGGAGGGAATAGCAGCCAGATTGACTACCTCGTACTCAGATGTAGAAATCGAAAGGAGGTTAGTGATAATAAAGTGATACCTAGAGAGCCTGTAGTGGGTCAGCACCGCCTAGTTGTTATGGACTTAAAGGTGCGTAGGACGAAGAAGAAGCAAGCACGGAGGCCAGGCAAATTAAAGGTATGGAAGTTGAAGGATGCAACACCTGCGGAAATATTCAAGACGTCCGTACTAGAGAAAAGGGAACAAGAAGGAGAAACGAGCAGAGGAGATGAGGAGTGGGGGAAGATGAAATCTATTCTCATCAAGGAGGCCACTATAGTATGCGGAAGGAAAAAGAAAATGAAACCAACAGATCGAGATACGTGGTGGTGGACAGAAGCGGTGAAGATTTCTATTAAGGAAAAGAAGGAGGCATATAAAACATTGAGACGAACCCAGACAGCTGACTCTGCCAAAGCCTACAAAACATGCAAGAGAGAAGCGAAGAGGGCTGTTGCGCGAGCAAAAGCTGAGAGCTATAGAGACTGGGACAGGGATTTGGACACCGCGGAGGGGCAGAAGAAAGNAGGACGAAGAAGAAGCAAGCACGGAGGCCAGGCAAATTAAAGGTATGGAAGTTGAAGGATGCAACACCTGCGGAAATATTCAAGACGTCCGTACTAGAGAAAAGGGAACAAGAAGGAGAAACGAGCAGAGGAGATGAGGAGTGGGGGAAGATGAAATCTATTCTCATCAAGGAGGCCACTATAGTATGCGGAAGGAAAAAGAAAATGAAACCAACAGATCGAGATACGTGGTGGTGGACAGAAGCGGTGAAGATTTCTATTAAGGAAAAGAAGGAGGCATATAAAACATTGAGACGAACCCAGACAGCTGACTCTGCCAAAGCCTACAAAACATGCAAGAGAGAAGCGAAGAGGGCTGTTGCGAGAGCAAAAGCTGAGTGTTGTAGAGACTGGTAGGAGGATTTGGAAACCGCGGAGGGACAGAAGAAAGTGTTCAGGGTTGCTAGAACACGGAATAGAGCAAAAGGAGACATAGGTGACGTTAGTCTAATCAAGGACAAGGATGGAAAGATACTGTCTGATGACTCTGATATCAAAGGGAGATGGAAGGAATATTTTCATGGTCTACTCAATACGGAAAACGACAGAGGAGTGATGGAAGAGGTGCACACTGTGGAAGGTCCTGAACCGAAGTTTACTACAGAGGAAGTAAGAGAAAGCCATGAGAAAGATGAGAACAGGAAAAGCTGCAGGCCCCAGTGAGGTATCAATTGAAATGTTCAAAGCTCTTGGTGAGTAAGGGGTAGAATGGCTTACAGAGCTGTTCAACCTGCTTCAGAAAGGAAGACAGCATCCCTGAGGACTGGTGTGAGAGTTGGCTCATACCAATATACAAACAGAAAGGCGACATCATGGAATGCAACAACTACAGAGGAATAAAATTGTTAGAACGCGGAATGAAGATATACGAGAGAGTCATTGACCAGCGATTGATAAGTCAAGTAGAAATAGATCAGATGCAGCTTGGGTCTACATCATGAGACAAAAGCTGGAGAAAGCGTTGGAAGGTAAAAAAACAACCTATCTCTGTTTTGTTGACCTGGAGAAGGCATACGATAGAGTACCGAGAGAAGTAGTTTATTGGTGTTTGAGGAAGACAGGAGTAACCGAGAAGATGATACGCACAGTCCAAAGCCTCTACCATAACTGCACTACATCTGTACAATGCGCTGGCGAAAGTAAAGAGCCATTTGAGATAGGAGTTGGCCTCCACCAAGGTTCAGCCTTAAGCTCCCTCCTATTTGCGATGGTCATGGATACTGTCAGTGCAGCGGCAAGAAGCGGCATCCCCGAAGAAATATTGTGCGCTGATGATCTCGCTATTACAGCCAAAAGCAAGGAAGAGCTGGAGCGAAGGGTTCAACTGTGGCAGGAGGAACTGGAAAAGAAGGGACTGAAAGTCAACTGCAAGAAGACGGAAGTGATGGTGGCAAGCAAAGCAAGACAAGTTGTGAGCATCAAGGACACAAAGAATGTGGAAATCAGCCAAGTGGGAAGCTTTTGCTACCTCGGCTCAATTCTATCAGAGCAGGGTGGATGTCGGGAAGAAATAGACGCCAGTATTAGCAGAACTTGGAGAAAGTGGAGAGACGTTAGCGGGGTAGTTTGCGACAGAAAGATACCTCTGAAGCTAAAGACCAAGATCCACACAGCAGTCATGTGACCTGTGCTACTGTATGGATTAGAGACAGCAGCGTTAAGAAAGGCAGAGGTAAGGGCCCTTGAAGTAACAGAGATGAAAATGTTGAGATGGATATGTGGTATATCGCTTCTGGAACACCGAACCAACGACGACATTCGAAGGTTTGTCGGTGTGCCAAACATATCCAGGAAGACCAGTGAAGCAAGGTTAAAGTGGTATGGGCATGTAATGAGGAGGAACCAGGAAAACCCAATAAAGCAAGCATGGCAGGAGACAGTTCAGGGGAAAAGGAGCAGAAGCAGGCAGAAGTTGAGATGGAGAGATGTTGTAAGGGAAGACAAGAAGCAAGTTGGAGCAAATCCGGAGAACTGCAAGTAGCGCGGAAAGTGGCGCAGACTGTGTCGAGCGGCCGACCCTTCCTAGCGATGGAACAAGACCGCAGGAAGAAGAAGAAGATTTAGTGGTGGGTTTCAACAAAAAGCTTAGTAAGAGTAAATAAGCTTTTTAGCGTATGCATTGGTTTCAGGTAAAGGGAGTTGTATAAAGTCACCAGTCATGAAATGTCAAGTAAAATCAGATGGTTTCGCATTAAATCGCCTTTCTACGTTAAGGCCAGGAACCTCTTGGGATTCTTCCAAACATTTTTGGTCCATAGGTGTGTCCTCCCGCAAATGGTCTAACTTACCTTTTTGGGGCGTGTAGTTTGCATGGTTGCATTATTAAATCTAGAAATACTAGGTAAATAACCATCTCTAGTTCTCAGACCTTTACTGCGGTTTCTTGTTGCGCCTCCCATGCCTAGTAGTAGTAGTAGTAGTAGTAGTAGTAGTAGTAGTGCTCTTGCGCTACCAAAAAATAAAGAGTAACACGTTTTACCTTCTGATCTTATGTCTGAATTACTGGCTTGTTCTATATTTCATCACTAGATATTAAAACAAATTAAACACTTGAATAACCAAAATTTGTGTCCATTAACATTTGAGATGCTTCTTCAGCTGAATATTGCTTTCGTTTTGAAATTCTCAAAAATAAAGAAATTCATAAGCCTGCATAGTTATGAAAGAATGCATTTAGTAAACGGAAACGTTTACGTTTTTCGTTTTATAAAAATGAATATGTCAAGTCTACGCCTCAGAACTATTGACCGGTAAAGGGCCGGGAGATTCTTCACAGAAGTATAATAATTCGGTGAAAAGTCCATTTCTCTCACTATCCGATCTGGTGTGATTTCTTCAGTTACAAACCCATAGCAAAAAAAACAGAAATAAAAGAAAGTAGTCCAAATACATAGATATAATATATTTTGTATCATATTATATATCATATTATGTATATGATATATTTTAATTAACAATCAATGTAGGATAAGCAATTTTGGAACCTGTTTTGTTGATGCTTCTTGGTAATGCTCTTTTCCAACATGATCTTCTGAGGAATACGTCATGTTAATACACATATATTGTAGTTTATCTAACGTGGACAAGAAGATAAACCTCCACATCCACAGTCGCCACCAAAACCTTTCTTATATCATCACAATCTATTTACTGGGGAAAAGTGGTTCCTATAAAACAGGGGTGGGCAGCCTTTTTAGAGAGTGAGCCAGATCCTTAAAAAATTTTCTTCGCGCGGGCCAAACGTAATAAGAAAAGCGAGAAAAAAATAGAGAGAGAAACAAAGAGAAACAAAGAGAAACAAAGAGAAAAAACAAAAGACAAACTATGTAAATTAACCTTGCTGTCAGTATTGCCGTCCTCGCTGCGAAAGTGGAGTGAAACCACACCGATGTGCCCGTTTACACGCAGTCAAAACTACACCAGTGAAAAATCGCACCGATGTATGGCTACCGTGTGGATCGGAGTTATCCAAGTGAAAAAGTTTTTCCTGAATCTCAGGTTTGACAAAGTTATATGTTTTATTCAATACATTCAATATCTGAAACCGCTAGACAATCAAATTTGATAACAAAAACTATAAAATTTTATGGCCTCGCGGGCCATGAAAATTCTTCTCGCGGGCTAGATTCTGGCCCGCGGGCCGCAGGTTCTCACCCTAGCTATAAATTTTAACCATCAATTTTAACCTTGTTTCCTTATCTGATTTCAAAGCTATTACAGAGATAAGATCACCACCTACTACTTTGCCAAAATTAATTGCTGGCACTAACTAAGAGCAATGACGAGTTTGTGCAATATCGAATGTTCACGAGAAGGAGCTTTTCCATACTACTAATCAATTAGTTTGACTTTTCTCCTATATTTTCAACGCCAACATAATTAAGGTATCGCTACAAGTTCATTCCTACTTCAGTGTGACAACGAAAATCTCCATTCTGAGACCGAACTACGAACAAATTAGTATATGAGCCTAGTCATATTTGGATACCCCATATCAAACGCCCCGTCGACAGGCCAAACTACGAGAAAACAGGCACTTGCTCAGTTATATTATGGGAGGCGTTTTGACATTATTCAAATAATAGAATGTTGATCAGAACACACAGCACCCACTTAATATTCAAGGCGTTTCCCTAGGCATTTTGATGTGCGTTCAGCAAATAGCACTGGATGCCGAAGTGTTAAATAATATCTGTAATTATTTTTTTCGTTAAGACATCCCACTTCTTTTGTTTTCATTCCTGTGTAACTCTTTTCTTATCTTGGCGCCTTTTTGCAAGTAAATATTGTGTCGAAAAGGTGAAGAATGTGAAGAGGCATTCGTTAAAAAAATAATAGCCGCTCTGCTAGGTTTCCACTCACCCAGTGATAAACTTGCTTTAGTGGTTGCAAGCTTTCAGTTTCTACCAGATAAACCACTGTCAGATTTTTTCGTCTTGTCAACTGACTTTCTTTCAACCGAATTTCTCTCTGAATAGAATTCCACTCAGCAACAAGACAAAGATAATATTGGTGAATTTTTATCTATATTATATCATTTACTTCAACTGCTTTTGAAATATTGATAACTTAGAGTTAGACATGAAGAAGTAACGAATTCTCACTAACTCAAATAAACCGTACAAGACAAAAATAAAAACAATTTGTCTGTGAACTACCGATTTAAGAATAAAAAAGGATCGGTTGTCCTATGAAATTAATGTTGCTGTATTGATTTAATGGTGTAAAAACCTGCATTAACACATAGTAGAAATAGTGAGCTTTCCTTTTTTCGTTTGTAAGTCCTTATCCATGCTTTTCGACAACATTTTTCCTTCCGACGTTGTAAATTTCTATTTTGGTATTAAGATCTCCCATGAAAATCGTTGGACCCTATTTAATCTTCTGATTGATGACGATCTGTAGCTTCTAGTAGAACTCTATCTGGTCTTCATCAAAGGCATCATCGGTTGGTGGATAGAATTGAACTATGAGGGTTTTAGGAACTTTTACATAGAATCTTGCTGTAACCATGTGGACCGATACATCTGACCATTCCATCAATGATTGTGTGGTCTCTTTTGAGACCAACTGCCAAACTCTTTCAGTAATTAGAGGCCTTGTGATCTCGTGTCCAAAATTCTTGGTACCCTTGTGGGTAGTTCTACTTGGCTTGACTGGACTCACTTGGACTCATTCAACCCCAGCACTGTAAGCTTGTAGAGCTGCTCTTTAGCTGAGGCCTACCCTGTTATTTAGGCTCAAACGAGGTCCGTATTTTCAACGTTCAAAGCTACATGATAATGCTGTGCTGACGGAGTCATCGAAAAGGCACCTTCCTTTTGGCTTTCAAGTTTCATACGCAGTTCTTGGCGTTTCTGTGGCATTGCTGGTTTTGAGAAGGGACTGCTAGCGCTTTATTAACCTTTTTATTTTATTTTGGTTTGGTATCAGCTGTCAGTTCAAAAGTAGTCTTCCAGGCAGAGTTACATTTTATTCTACGGCTAGTAGTGACTAGGTGTATTGGCAATAACAATAAACCTGACAAAATTTCACATCCAGAAGATTTAGAAACCAGAAAAGATAAAGTCTCTGTGTTTTGTTACTCTGCTGTCACATTTGACAATTGCTTCATTAATAGTAAATAATATTGTCAAAAAATAAACATAGCAAATGCACTATTGAAAAGAAGCAAATAAGATTATACTTTAAAACATTTAGGAAGAATAGCTCTAGCAAAATGTTAAATACGTTGCAACAGTCAACGGTACTTCAAGTTGATACACAAATATTATTTTTGTTTTTCACCTGACCAATAGATATCATGTCCCTAAAACATTTTTAACTATTTTATTTATTTTCAAACAGATTTATTTTTTAAAAGACTTTTTCAACCTCGCATTTGAAACCAGAATTTTTGGAGCATGAAAAGAGTAAGAAGTCATTAGTTGTACCTTATTAGATCTGAACAATTGCTTTACCTGCTAAGACATACACAGTACGTTCTCAAAACGTCGATTTTGGAAGCTGAGCAGTTTTTTTCTTTGGTATTCCTTTACCGACATTTTTGGTCTTGCCCCAGAGAGATACCCACTGAAACATTACAAATACTCCAGAAACATTTATTGACTATATATCCAATAATTTTGATGGAAGCTTAGATAGCTTTCTGGTATAATTTTCTATTTTGATACGATTTCTTATCGTCTGCCAAATAATTACCTGGCCCCTCTTTCCTAGCGCCAAATATATGCCATTTATTATTACTGGTGGTAAGAAAGGTTTATTTTTCAAAAGATCATACATTGGTTGCTATTATCTTGAATGAATTTGATCATTTTATCTCTACTCCTATTTATCTGAAGTTCGCAGATCATCAGTAATCAGTATATATTACAAAAAGGAAAGAGTAGTTTAAAGATATGAACAAAAAGGAAAATTTGAGAGCAGATATATTTGCTTTATATTTTCCAGTTTCAATAAAACACATTACTCTTTCGTTCTGTAAAATTATAAATGTAAATGTTTGTTTTAAACATGGAGTATTTTGCGCCTTACTAAATCAACTCACTGATACATTAGGGTAGTTTGAAAGGGTAAGCTGATTATTGTTCTCACTTTTAAACCACCTGCTCGGGAAGAGGGATCAAACATATGACTTTCTAAGTGCTTTAGATCGGCCCGTCGACTTTAAGGCTGCGAGTAATAGTTGGATGCTCATCAGAAGTGTTTTGTGGTGATATACACCCGAACCTCAAACTGGAATCCAGAGAAAGAGTATTAGTAGTAGTACTTAAAGTCTGTCATTGTAACTCTTGTTTAAGGTAACAAGACGCAAACTTTTAATGCCTATTAACGTACTATATTAATTACAATTGATAAGATCTTCCTTGAAAAAATACTTAAACATTCATGATCTAAGCAGTTCGTGTTTAATATTAAAAACTACCTGAGTAAGAATATAACAGTTTTTGCAGAATATCCCAATCCAACGAACATTTCAAACTCTAATAGGAGAATAGTTCATGTGTATTAGCATCTTGTCAAAGGAATGTTAATTTGTTTACACTTTTAGGCCTGAATATGTTGTTTGAACTTTAAATAGGGCATGTTTTGCATTTCCCAGTATAGTATGAGGTAATCAACCCTAGTATTATTTATAAGATTTAAGCTTGGTATTTTTTTTATTTATTCCAAACACTAGAAATAGATTATCCAGTAAGAATTGCATAATAAAAAATGTAATAATAATAATAATAATAATAATAATAAAAATAGTAATAATAATAATAATAATAATAAAAATAGTAATAATAATAATAATAAAAATAATGATAACATAATGGCACTAGTGTTAATTTAGTTGCAAATTCTAGTAGTAAAACAAGGGATAAATGCTTTTATATTCTAAATTTACATGTCCTAAGACTTTAATTTTACTTTGTCTGAACCCTTGTAAAAGGCTTTGTAGAAGATCTGAAGGGTTTTCTAATCGGATGCGCTTCCTTACAGAGAAATAATGCTTTTTTAGACTCCAAATGGGTTTTTTAAACAAAAAAGGATAAAAAATATCTAAACGTCATTGTTACAGTGTACTTGTATTAACATAGACATTATTCTTCATATTCAAGTGTATCTGTGTTAAGTAAAAGTATCAAAAGCAAAGTAAAATGCTGGTTGTTTTTCTTTATTAAAATCAGAAGAAATGAAATATTTTATTATTCACTTGACGTGTAATACAAACTTCAAACTGTTTATAGCGAAAATAGCTAATATCTTATTATTAAAATAATAAATTGCCTTTGCAAATTGTTCGAAAACAATTGGGAAAGGAAATTAATGTGGTAGCAACAGATATTAAAAACATCAATTGTCAGACATGATAATCTCCACACAGAGCGAGGTTTTAATTGCTTTTTTTAAATAAACAAATATTGTGTTATTTTTCAAAATTCATAGGGGCTTCTCTATAATTAAAAATTTTTTTGTTTTGCTCCTATACAACAATAAGTTACTCAAAGTACTTCATTACGAGTTATACCTTTAATACTTTCTGACTTAAGAGATATACCTTTAATTTAACAAATACTGTGTTATTTTTCAAAATTCACAGGGGCTTCTCTATAATTAAAAATTTCTTGTTTTGTTCCAACAGAGCAATAAGTTGCTCAAAGTACTTCATTAAGAGTTATACTTTATAACTTAGGAGTTATACCTTTAATTTAACAAATACTGTGTTATTTTTCAAAATTCACATGGGCTTCTGCATGATTAAAAATTTCTTGTTTTGTTCCAACAGAGCAATAAGTTGCTCAAAGTACCTCGTTAAGAGTTATACCTTTAATCCATAAATATGAAAAGTCTCTTCTTTCAATGGTTTTACTACTGTGATTNCTTGTTTTGTTCCAACAGAGCAATAAGTTGCTCAAAGTACTTCATTAAGAGTTATACTTTATAACTTAGGAGTTATACCTTTAATTTAACAAATACTGTGTTATTTTTCAAAATTCACAGGGGCTTCTCTATAATTAAAAATTTCTTGTTTTGTTCCAACAGAGCAATAAGTTGCTCAAAGTACTTCATTAAGAGTTATACTTTATAACTTAGGAGTTATACCTTTAATTTAACAAATACTGTGTTATTTTTCAAAATTCACATGGGCTTCTGCATGATTAAAAATTTCTTGTTTTGTTCCAACAGAGCAATAAGTTGCTCAAAGTACCTCGTTAAGAGTTATACCTTTAATCCATAAATATGAAAAGTCTCTTCTTTCAATGGTTTTACTACTGTGATTGCGTGACAAAATCCATGTGAAAATTTCTGTTTGCCTTACTTCTTTACTCATAAACCTAATATCTCTCCGTAGGTTGATCAGGTTACTAAGGAGGATGGGATTAACACACAATTGATTATTTAGTCATGAAAACATCCCTTTCCAATTTTGAATTTCAGTAAAATATTTTGTAAGCAAATTATTTTACTCTTTCAGCTGCAAAAAACATTGATTAAAAGCATCACTCAAATCAATTTTGAAAATTCCATATCAGCAAATTATATTGACTAACCCTAATCCTTGGTAGCAGAAGCAAAAGAACCATCAATTTGAATTTTGCAAGATTATTGAAGAGGATGAAGAGAAATTGCATTGCCAATAACCATTAAATTGTTGAATATTCTAATATCTGATAAGCCTTACAAATATAACTACACTGCTAGAGGAATATAGACGAGCATGTTTGTTATCGGCTTTTCATTTTATTATAATAAAATGCGTTATGACGGTATAAAAAGATCAATTTAATCCTGCTGATAAACATATTTTCATGCTTCTTAATCATATTATTACTTTTTAGGATCTTTCTCTATGTTCATTAGGCTGATTTCTTTAATCATGAAACCAGCAATAACTGATGTAGAAAAATGTTTTGTGAGATGTTGATAAGAGCAATCTCGTTTTAGGCTTCAGCAATAGTTTATCTTCATATGGCTACATTTGGACAAGACACATATTGTAGCAATTCTTTTTCAAACATAATAAGAGCGTATAATGCTGTTTCAATGTTCTGCATAAATACTTTTCTTAACTTTTCTTTTAATTTTTTTCAACTTATAAAATGTAATATCAATGGTGGCGCCTTGTGGAAATGTTCAGCGGTGGTGCTGAATCTTAATTTTGTATTATGATGTCATAAATATCGAACCCAGGTTCTAAAAAATCACAGAAGAAAAGAAACTAGAAAGGAGCACCTCATTGCGTGTAAAATGATCTATAATAATGTGCCCAAACTAAAAATATCAGAAAGAATAAATGCTGTAAAATCTAAAATTCTACACAAAACCTATAACTAAGGAGCACCTCATTGCGTGTAAAATGATCTATAATAATTTGCCCAAACTAAAAATATCAGAAAGAATAAATGCTGTAAAATCTAAAATTCTACACAAATCCTATTACGAAATGCTAGCAGAAGCTAATCTAGACCTGTAGCTCTTACTAGTTTTTCTACTAAAAGTAATTTGTTTTTCTGACCTGAAACTTTGACTAGGACGTTTATGGAAGTTAATAATCGATAAAGTAAATTCAAAATGTCTTACCAGCACAAAGTCTCATTTTTGCTGGTACAAATTTTCATTCAAATTTTCAATTACATGATATTTTCTCTGCTTCTAGTCAAACCCATTGCACTTTTACACGGTTTCTCCGCAGGACAATTGAACTCTTTTTGTGTTTATAATAATGGACTTATTACTTTAGTTCATTATCAGCACATTTATGCTCGATCTACTTCAGTTTGTAGTAGGATGCGCTTCATATATTGTCAAGCAGAGCTGCTTAAGTTAAGAAAATAAACACCATGTGCAATACGTACAGACGACAAGGTTAAAAATACCATGCGTGCACTCTAATGGATCCAAACCAGTGTATATGGCTATTATGTCTACATGCTCAATCACCTGAGCTATGCGCGGTGGTTTTTATCCGGATCATGTCAGCAGCCATATTTTTCACATGGGTGCTCCTTTCTTTTATCAGGTCTCTATCGTTATAGCTCTTATCACAACCATGCATATAGGAATAAGCATTACACAGAATGACGAGTTCCAAGATCAGATTACCTGATCCCACTTACATAGATGGTAAGGAAAAAGGAAAAAAGCTATACAGGTCATAGTAGAAAAAGTAATAATATCAATAATAATAATAACAATAATATTATTATTGTTATTATTATTATTATTATTAGCTTATTTTTGTAATTTATGTTTAACTGCTAATTTTGCTTTCACTTTCAAGATCTTTGCATGAAATAGTTCTCTTATCGGACTTTTTAATTTCTTCATTCCACCGCCACAACATTCAATCACTACTGGTTTAACTTCCACCTTGAACCGTTGCATTCTTTCTTGTAGTTCAAAACACAGTTGTTTATATTTTCCAAACTTTTCTTTTCTCTTCACTTGTTTGTTTCGTTCCGTTCTCCAGGACATACCATATTCACAATGTATACTTGTTTTTTTATCCCTTCCTCCAAAGTCGTGTCTAGTCTACTTGCTGTACAGTGCGTCCTCATTTGATGTTCCCAATCTCACAAGACCTTTTTGCCATTTTGCTTAAACACGTGTCCTTTTCCTCATTTTTACTTGTATCACACCGTCTGTTCTTTAGATAAACCTTCTTTTCTCTCCATTCGCCTCCCTATGTCCCTTGTTTTCACCATCTGTTCCAGTATCTCTAATGTAGCTCCTGTCTTTTTAGAGTCTGTGTTGCACTTCAACCATCCATAATCCTCTTTTGTATAACCCAATATTATTCCACTTTGTATTTTCTTTTCCCCCAATTTCTTAAAAGCACTTCTTTTGTTCTCTCCATGAGCTTGTTCTTTAGTTTTCTCCTTATACCACGAGAAGCCCAGGAGCTGGACTTGACTTTCAGAGACTACATGTTCCTTTTCCCATATGGAACATTTTTTAGGCTTAGAGTGCTCATTCTCCTTGGCCACTCTGGCAATAACAGTCTTTAGAATCTTTTAGAACCTTTCAGTACCTTTTAGAACCTTTTAGAACAACTAGATCTTAATCTTTTGCGTTCTATGCTGGTACTCGCCTTTATTATTATTATTATTATTATTANCTTGTAGTTCAAAACACAGTTGTTTATATTTTCCAAACTTTTCTTTTCTCTTCACTTGTTTGTTTCGTTCCGTTCTCCAGGACATACCATATTCACAATGTATACTTGTTTTTTTATCCCTTCCTCCAAAGTCGTGTCTAGTCTACTTGCTGTACAGTGCGTCCTCATTTGATGTTCCCAATCTCACAAGACCTTTTTGCCATTTTGCTTAAACACGTGTCCTTTTCCTCATTTTTACTTGTATCACACCGTCTGTTCTTTAGATAAACCTTCTTTTCTCTCCATTCGCCTCCCTATGTCCCTTGTTTTCACCATCTGTTCCAGTATCTCTAATGTAGCTCCTGTCTTTTTAGAGTCTGTGTTGCACTTCAACCATCCATAATCCTCTTTTGTATAACCCAATATTATTCCACTTTGTATTTTCTTTTCCCCCAATTTCTTAAAAGCACTTCTTTTGTTCTCTCCATGAGCTTGTTCTTTAGTTTTCTCCTTATACCACGAGAAGCCCAGGAGCTGGACTTGACTTTCAGAGACTACATGTTCCTTTTCCCATATGGAACATTTTTTAGGCTTAGAGTGCTCATTCTCCTTGGCCACTCTGGCAATAACAGTCTTTAGAATCTTTTAGAACCTTTCAGTACCTTTTAGAACCTTTTAGAACAACTAGATCTTAATCTTTTGCGTTCTATGCTGGTACTCGCCTTTATTATTATTATTATTATTATTATTATTAGTAGTAGTAGTAGTAGTAGTAGTAGTAGTAGTAGTAGTAGTAGTATTGAGTGGTGGAGCAATACGAGCCCATGGGGGACCCAGGGGTAGAAACCCCACTAAATCCTTGCGACTCCCCGCCCGATAAGGGTAGGGTGGGTGCATGCATTACACCTGAGTGTGTGTGTGATAAATTGATGTTAATAATAAAAAAATACATGACCTTGCAGGTGGGGCTTCTTTAGGTTTCCCAGTTTGGGTGTCCCATTCTGCTTAAAACGGTCTCCGTAGCGAGGCTTCACCAAAGATCTCAGGACTTGAAATCCACGCTCATGACACCTAGATATGATGCTTCTCCACTACTCCCGCCCATTAAACAGAAATGTGTTATGTGTCAGCCCTTTCGGGACATGCACAACTGGTTAAGATCAGGCAACTGACTGGCAAGTCTGCGGTTTGAGCGGGAATGTTTTTCTAGCCTGTTCATAATTACTAGGCAAAACTAGTTCGTGTGCCTCACCAATCAATTAAGATCAGAAGTCATACGTCTTACAACGCTACTCCACATGCTGACAGTAATAGTCAGTGCCTGGTGTAATTATCAGGAAAATTTGACTACACATGACAGGGGGGTCAATATCTCTGTCCAGCAGTACCAGGCAGTACTAAGTTAAGCCGGCCAACTAAGGCAAGTTAAACTTTTCCCACTGTTCCCGCCAGGTTTACCCGGCTCGACAAGGGCAGGGGCGCTGCTCCCTGAGAAATTGCCAGGCTTCCTGCTGGTCTGCGCACTTTCTGTCTACCCTTTATTATTATTACTATTATTACTATTATTACTATTATTACTATTATTTCTATTATTACTATTATTTCTATTATTACTATTATCACTATTATTATTATTATTACACTAACAAAGAAACAAGAACAATAGGGGAAAACCACAGGGAAATTCACAGGTAATTTATAATTTGAGCGTGAACCTGTTTACAAAAGCAGAAATTGAGAGTGTTATTAAGAAACTCCCAGACAGGAAGTCTCCAGGCCTAGACGGGGTGCAATATGAAGATGTTAAGAAGAATATCGATAGCGTAATAAGAGATCTTGTCGATTCATTTAATGTAACCTTAATTAATAGAAAAGTGCCAAGTGACTGGAAACACGATCTGGTAAAGCGAATTCCCAAAAAGAACTTCCAACAACAGGACCCTACTACTCTTAGGGATATTTCACTGTCATCGGTAATCTACAAGATCTTTTCGCGCTGTATTATTCAAAGAATTTTACCAACCATAGCACCACAAATTAGCTTCTGGCAACGAGCATTCATGCCTGGGCGCAACAGACAAGATTTGATATTTTGCTTGAAAACAACTTTGGGTGACTTTAAGCACCTTAGTACCAAGATCCACATTCTGTTTATTGATTTCGCAGATGCTTATGGGAGTGTAGAACATGAAGAGATAAAAAGAACCCTGAGGGAGTATGATATNTTACTATCATTACTATCATTACTATCATTACTATCATTACTATCATTACTATCATTACTATCATTACTATCATTACTATCATTACTATCATTACTATCATTACTATCATTACTATCATTACTATCATTACTATCATTACTATCATTACTATCATTACTATCATTACTATCATTACTATCATTACTATCATTACTATCATTACTATCATTACTATCATTACTATCATTACTATCATTACTATCATTACTATCATTACTATCATTACTATCATTACTATCATTACTATCATTACTATCATTACTATCATTACTATCATTACTATCATTACTATCATTACTATCATTACTATCATTACTATCATTACTATCATTACTATCATTACTATCATTACTATCATTACTATCATTACTATCATTACTATCATTACTATCATTACTATCATTACTATCATTACTATCATTACTATCATTACTATCATTACTATCATTACTATCATTACTATCATTACTATCATTACTATCATTACTATCATTACTATCATTACTATCATTACTATCATTACTATCATTACTATCATTACTATCATTACTATCATTACTATCATTACTATCATTACTATCATTACTATCATTACTATCATTACTATCATTACTATCATTACTATCATTACTATCATTACTATCATTACTATCATTACTATCATTACTATCATTACTATCATTACTATCATTACTATCATTACTATCATTACTATCATTACTATCATTACTATCATTACTATCATTACTATCATTACTATCATTACTATCATTACTATCATTACTATCATTACTATCATTACTATCATTACTATCATTACTATCATTACTATCATTACTATCATTACTATCATTACTATCATTACTATCATTACTATCATTACTATCATTACTATCATTACTATCATTACTATCATTACTATCATTACTATCATTACTATCATTACTATCATTACTATCATTACTATCATTACTATCATTACTATCATTACTATCATTACTATCATTACTATCATTACTATCATTACTATCATTACTATCATTACTATCATTACTATCATTACTATCATTACTATCATTACTATCATTACTATCATTACTATCATTACTATCATTACTATCATTACTATCATTACTATCATTACTATCATTACTATCATTACTATCATTACTATCATTACTATCATTACTATCATTACTATCATTACTATCATTACTATCATTACTATCATTACTATCATTACTATCATTACTATCATTACTATCATTACTATCATTACTATCATTACTATCATTACTATCATTACTATCATTACTATCATTACTATCATTACTATCATTACTATCATTACTATCATTACTATCATTACTATCATTACTATCATTACTATCATTACTATCATTACTATCATTACTATCATTACTATCATTACTATCATTACTATCATTACTATCATTACTATCATTACTATTATTACTATTATTACTATTATTACTGTTATTACTATTATTACTGTTATTACTATTATTACTGTTATTACTGTTATTACTATTATTACTATTATTACTATTATTACTATTATTACTATTATTATTATTATTATTATTATTATTATTATTATTGTTATTATTATTGTTATTTTGTTGTACTCAGATAAGTTCTTGTATCTGATCGTTTTATCTGAATAGTTCTGTCAGTTTGGATACTGAAGTTCAAGAGTATTGTGATAAAATTATTTTCTGTTACACACAGTGGTTTATGCTCCCACAAATAGTTATCATGAGGGAGTTTAACCTCTTCACATAGCATCCAGTAGATATGTTGACCGACACTGTCATGGGGCCTGTGATATTCTGTTAGGGCACGTATGGGAAAAGCGGACACCACATGGTAGATAGTCTTCTCATGCTGATCATTTATTCTATAAGAGGGATCACCACCTGTTTTTAAGACATTGCCCTGAGAATTTTGCGTGTTGAGACACTAATCTTGAGCTGGGATAATGTTTCCTTCAGTTTCGGGTTTGAGCCCAAATGAAGCCAACCACCGATGACTTTAAAATTTATTAAAATATTTGCCATTGGCCCAATTAGGGTACTTACTATGAAATGCTTTATTCCCCATTCTTCAGGAGGAATTTCCGGACCTTCGGATCTTACATTAAATTTGTCATTGCTTGTCCTTTCTATGCGTTTATATATCAGGGCCTTAGGTTGCGAATTGACTGATTCAGTTCTAAGCGTATCTTGGAATTTGGAAGCACCATTTGAAATGTGGATAAGTCCCTTCTGCTTTGCATGTTTAACTACAGTTTAAGCATCTAATTCTTAGTATTATCAAGATTAGGGTAGTGGGAATCGAAACGAATCTTCTTCTCAGGTGGGGAAGAACGTCACCGTGGGGTCGCCCTTGTACTCGATTTGTGGCTTTTCCAACTCAGTACTTTCTTCTGCTTAAAAAACGATCGCACAATGCAAGTTAAGATAAAGTCTAGTCCATTTAATGTAAAAATTCTAATCAATTATGCTCCCACTGCTGAAGCAGGTGACCAGAAGATCGAAAACTTCTACAAATCCCTAGACAAGATGATGATGACATGCAAATCGAAAGATATTACAATTGTTATGAGGGACTTCAACGCTAGGGTTGGGGATGAAAAGGATGGACGAATTGTTGGACCTCATGGCCTAGGGGAACGAAACGAACGAGTAGACATGCTTGTAGATTGGTGTAGGACAAATGATATGGTCATCACGAACACATTCTTTGCCGCCCACCCCCGACGACGTTCTACTTGGATAAGTTCAAGCAACAAAGCTAGAAATCACATTGATTTTATCCTTATCAAGTCTAGATTTAGAAATGCAATTAAAAATTGTCATTGCAAAATCAGGTGCAGATATAGATTCCGATCATAACCAAAGCGTTGCGAAGTTCCAGCTTTCTCTCAAACGAACCGCAAAACCTAAACGAGTAACCAGGTTCGTCTTCCTTGCAAAAAATGAAGAAATAAAAAGTAAATTTAAGGGCGAGGTTAATACTAAACTAGCAGAATTGCCGCCCATCATGGATATCGATGAACACTGGGATGATCTGACTTCAACTATACAACAGGCGGCTACTAACAACACCCCAACAATTAAAGGGAAGAAGCAATCCTCTCACTAGTTCAGCCCTAAACTTAAGGATCTGTTCAGGAAGAGAAGAATCTCAAAACAGAACGAAGTACAATACAGAATCCACAACTACGAATTTAAGAAAAAATGCAGAGAAGCGAAAGAACATTGGCTGGAGGAAAAGTGCTAAGAATTGGAAAATGTCAACCTAAACGCAAAAGAGATGTTTAATAAGATCAGAGAGATTGCTGGAAAGCGATCTACTTCGTCTTCAAAATGCATCAAAGCTGCCGATAATCGCATTCTTCAAGAAGCAACTGAAGCTGCAAAATGATGGGAAGAATATATCCAGGACCTATTCAACGATGATGATGATGATAGCCTTAATGAAGTTATCCCAGAGTTTGAAGACACAGGCATGACAATCCTAAAGTCAGACGTACAATGGGCTCTTAGCAAAATGAAATCTGGTAAATCTAGCGGAACAGACAGCTTTTACACTGAGATGCTGAGAGCATTAGAGGAGGAAGGAGTTGAGATGATCTGGAAACTGGTTTCAAGCATTTACGACACTGGCACGTTTCCAAGAGACATGGTCAAGTCTATTTTTGTTGCACTCCCAAAGATCCATGGAACTCTAGAATGCTCAAGCCACCGTACCATCAGTCTCATGTCCCATACGCTTTAACTGCTGTTAAAGATAGTTCTACAGAGAATCAGAAAGAATATCCTCCCTGAAATTTCAAACAACCAATTTGAATTTATGAAAGACAAAGGAACAAGCAATGCCATTTTTGTTTTGCAGATGTTAGGAGAGCGTGCCATCGAACACCAGCAGGACTTGTATCTATGTTTTATAGATTACAAAAAGGCTTTTGATAAGGTCCGACACAATGAACTGTATAAANACTCCCAAAGATCCATGGAACTCTAGAATGCTCAAGCCACCGTACCATCAGTCTCATGTCCCATACGCTTTAACTGCTGTTAAAGATAGTTCTACAGAGAATCAGAAAGAATATCCTCCCTGAAATTTCAAACAACCAATTTGAATTTATGAAAGACAAAGGAACAAGCAATGCCATTTTTGTTTTGCAGATGTTAGGAGAGCGTGCCATCGAACACCAGCAGGACTTGTATCTATGTTTTATAGATTACAAAAAGGCTGTTCATTGTGTCGGACCTTATCAGGTCCGACACAATGAACTGTATAAAATGCTGGCCAAAATTCAGGTAGTTGACAAAGACATGCGAATAGTGAGACCCGTCTACTATGATCAACTTGCTGCAGTTCGCCTATCTGAAGGAATAACTAACTGGTTCCCAATCAGAAGAACGGTTTGGCAAGGGTGTGTAATGTCACCGGACCTTTTAAACTTGTACTCTGAAATGATCCTAAGAGAACTTGAAGACCCACTTGAGGGAATCAGTATCAACGGTGTCAAGACAAATAATCTGCGATATGCGGATGATACAGTACTTCTGGTTACGTCTGAAAGTGATCACCAAAGACTTCAAAAACCAAATATGGTCGTCATTAAAAGTGAGCAGCTCGGCCTTCACGTGAACAGCAAGAAAACGAAAATCATGTTCATTTCTTTCTAAGTCAAACGTCCCACCAACTTACAACCCTAACCATGGTTCTGCGACCATCGACCAGGTTCCTTCTTTTAACTATCTTGGTGCAATTGTAACCTCAGACTCGCGGTGTCGTAAGGAGATTCGTCGTCGAATCGGCCTAGCCAAAGATGCCTACTCCAAGATGAAGTCTATTTTCAATGATCGTAAGGTTTCCCTCTCCATCAAGGTCCGACTGTTAAAAACCAATGTCTGGACAATGCTCACCTACGGCTGTGAGTCTTGGACTTTTACTGCTGAGACCGGTCGAAATGTTGCCTCGACAGAGATTTGGTTTTATACCCGCATGCTTTGTATCTCGTACATGGACATGGTCTGTAACGAGGAGGTTCTGGAATGGGTTGGGATGAAACACCAGCTTTTACGTATGATTGAACAGCGACAACTCAAGTTCCTTGGCCACGAGCCTAAGTGGGAAGATCCTAGGAAGACTAGCTCGTGGAGAACAGAGAAAGCAATTTCTCAATAACTTCAACCTTGGCCCAGTGCGACAAATTTGGGATCTGGCGAAAAATAGATCGAATTGGAGGGCAATGCGAATTCAAGTTCGCCAAACACCGGGTTGGTGAAGACACCTATGATGGTGATGATTATTAAGAAATGTAAACAAACCGATGGTTGATGTCATGAGTGAAAGCTCCAATTGAATAATGCCTTTCCCTCCCTCATTCCTAGGTAGGTATAAACGATCAAGGTAAGCATTTAAAGGAAACAGTGCTACACAGAACAGAATGGACAATAACGAGTCACCGTGAAAGAAACCGCTATTGATGCGTAAGTCACCGGAATTTCCAGACCTGGTCTCAGAATTGAGAATAAACAGGTGTTTTCCAGAGTTTCATGCTATGAGAAAGGAAATTTCTAATAATTGGAGAAATATAATAGATTTCAAGACATTTTTCAATCCAGCTATGAGTAATACTACCAAACGCCTTTTTAACACAAATTTAAGCTAAAATTTCTGTGCTTGTTATGATAGTTCTCAAGAATTCATTTTGTTCATCGAAAGCTGGTCTTTACAACCATACGAACCTCGTTTACAACCGTTCTGTTCGTTTGGAAACTGCTTATTCAGTTACAAAAGAGTATGTATCCTCAGTCAGAATTGAAGGGAGAATTTCATAAATAGTTCTGAGACATGTGATAGGTCGATAATTTTTTGGATAGTCAGTCTCATCATTTTTTTGAAGATAAGTGATTTCATTGACAAGTCAAGGTGCGAAATTTTCTGATCCAAGTACGATAGTATTATGCAAGGTAGTTAACTTATCATGAGATGCACAGAGAAAATTCAACCAGTAATTTGGAATCTTATCTTTTTCTGGAGCTTTCCATTTGCTTGATTTGCATAAAGCAAACTCGAGATCCTTAAAAGAAGCTACCTCCCCTATCAAAGACCCTTCTTCTCACCCCTTCCATTATTTTTTTGGCTTTTTTCGTAACATCTACACCCATATTTTCTCTGACAACAATACTTGCTGCTTTGATCAAATTATACGTGTCTGTGATGTTGTTTGTTTTGATGTACGCGAGAACCTTAATTACTCTTTGAGTTTCTTGACTGAGTTTCCATTGCTCAGCTTTCTTCAGGTTTCATATACTCTTGTAATTGTCCTTCTCTAATTATGCCTTAATTCTATCATATAGCAATTTTTGCACACTTTTTGTGTTTCCAATACTTTCATTGTCCTCTGTAGTATTAAAACTTCTTACCCCGGGTACGCTATTGCTTCTACCTTCTTGTAGCTTGTCAGTGCCTTCTTCATTCATCCCACCATTCGTTTGTTTCCTTTTCTGAAATTTGACTTCAGCTTCTTCATCTCCTTGGTTGCTTTTTTCTAATAGGCGTCTTTTCATAAGTTCAAAATTTACTTCCGTCAGCCAGTGAATTTCTTGCTCTGGTTTGATCACATAGCCCCTGTTCTGTCAGTTGAAAAATACCTCTTTCTCTCCTTCTATGCATCCGTTATCGATAATCCTTGACCGGTACTCCGTTCTCATCGACAGGCTTACTTAAAAAATAGTACTCCATAACAGTAACGTTTATATGTTTACTCTACCCTCGTCGTCTTTGTTGATCAGTTTCTGCATAGCGACCTATTGGAGCCGTACCAATTACTCCTAGACTGCCAGGCATGAAACCTCTACCACCGAGGGATCAAGTCCTGTTAAGGCCGTTTCACTGGTTTAATTCCCACTGGTTAGTCATTTACTTTCTAATGAGAAAACTGATATTTAGTTTGCACAACTACCAGTGCTTTTTTTTCGTGAGACCACCACCAGGAGGATTGTCGACCAAGGCTAGAGTCCCACCTCCGCCATGAAGCAGACTGGCCCCTGCCAGAAGCTAACTCGGTATTTCATTGACTCAAGGAGAGCTAATAGGTACTACACTTTGCTCAAGGGTGATTTGGAGGTAGTTGTGGCGAAGGGTAATTATGTCTATTGTTATTATTATTATTACTATTATTATTATTATTGTTATTATTTTCATTATTATAATACTATTATATGATTACCAACTACTGGGAACTGTGTGTTAAGGTAGCTCAATTGTGGGACGTAGAAATAATGGTTATCCAAGTTGTGATAGGGTTTTGGGGTACATCCCGACAAACTACAAACTATGCCTTGCCAATGTTGGAATTAAGCCAAGAATCCAGTCCCTTCAGACGTAAGCTTTGCTTGGGTATGCTAACAGTTAGAAACTGTTTTCTGTCTGAGGTCATTATGACTTGATTGGGAACACTATAATTAAACGAACTCAGATTCTTTGAAGTCGTAAAATGTACAATAACAATGATAATAATGGAAACTTTTTTTCAACCAAACACACAATTACAAACCTCACTAATCAATTTAGTTTGCATTGGCTTGTATGGTTAACAAAATTTAATATTTTACTAGCAAAATAATTTAAAGGGCAATTGCTCAGAGTTTGTCCATGGTTGGTTTCTACGACAGAAAATATAGTATGTAGTTTGCATTATTATATTGGAAGATTTCATGGAAAGAAAGCGCTCGTGTTTGATGTCGGTGTTTAAAACGTTGCACATTTCACTGAAAGCAATGCAAGATTGACCAACTAGACCAAAAGAGCTAAAGGAACGATTTGCGAAGATAACTACCGAAAAACTGGAATAAAAATCACGAATCAAAAAACATTTTTCTCGCATTTGCAAGAAGCGTTTTATCCAGGTTTGTTTCATACCCTACCGTCAGTTCAAGCTATGTAAAAATGTTTCTGTGGAGTAGCAAATAAGGCCGTAAGGCATCTCAAGTTATAATACATGGCGACAGGAAGGTAAAAATATAGACGTACATAGTACAGCCTTCACGAGATTTGAGAGCTTCGGCCAAAACCTGAAATGTTGAGTTGTGTCGAAAAGTATAACGACCTTCCTGTCGAAAAGTATAACGACCAACAGACTTGTCTGTCCCGCAGGACTATCCGCGTGGACATGAAGTACCAAGTGGCATCTGGCGCGGAATATCCAGACTCTTGGCAGAAAGGTTAAAATGCAACCCCTCTTTTATTGATGAAAATCAGAAATAACTCATAACCGCATCGGCCGTCGCGCAGATTACCAAGGGTCGCGTCCCTCAGAGAGAAACTAGCCTGAGATCGAAAAGTCTGCTGCTGTAATGAACTCCTCAACAAATGATCCACAAGGTAATCAGAAGCAGATAATTCCTAATCCTGAACTTGTGGTGATACCCTGACCTCAAAAAGAAAAACGAATCAAATGGTCTACTGAGGATTATAGGAAAGTTTTAAGAGCCTTTTACACCGCTCAACTAAGACCACAACGAAATTTAACATAGCAAAACTATTTATCATGGAGACAAAGAGTTGGAGATGATTGTCGCGCTAATATTGATGCTAATACGCTCGGGAATGTGAGAAGAGACATTATTAACAATAAGAAGTTGAATGATGCACATATCGAATAAGTTAGAGCTGGGGTTATGATGAATGGAGACGATGTGTATGAAGTAGAACCGGAAATAAGTAAAGATAATGTTGATGAATTGCTTGAACCAGTTGTCAAAGTCGGTAAATTAACGAATGATGAAAAAGAGAATACAATAAGTCAGGTTAGAAAACAGACGCATAATGAAAACTCAAATGAATGTATTTATGGGAACAAGGAGAAAATTCAAACAGCCCTTGAAAATCTATTTAGAGAGTAAAGCAAAACGTAAAACATCCCAATGTCTGAAAGAGAACCTCTCCATTAAACTATCCTTGAACAATATAACGAGAGCTACAATTACACTCTGTAACGTTTCTCTAAAAAATATCGTAGAAAACACTGATAAAGAGATGACGTCGCATAATACTCTTATGCATTCTAATGCCAAAGCAATAACCCCCCATACAGGTATTAAAATCGAAACCAAAAAGAAGCTACGTGTGAACAAACAACCAAAATAGAAAGTGAAAATTTAGAAAGAAATTGATTTTCTGCGGGCAGAAATATCAATATTGGATGAAATGTCAATAGATGTCAATGTTAAAATCAGGAAGAGTAGAAAGCTTGAAAAGATATACAATATTAATGATTGGAATTATGTTGTCACGCCAAAAGAAACACTGAAGCAAAAAAGGCAAGTAAAAGTATAAAGATCGCCGCGATTTGATAAAAGAAACAAATTTTACAGACAACACAAGGTTTGTAAAACGCACGCAAGGGAGTTTTACAGAGAGCTAGGAAAAAGCAAAATTGCAATTGAAGAGTCACCGACGATAGAAGACATGGAAGAGTTTTGGAAGAGTATATGGGGTAATGAAAAGAAATTTAACTCTGAAGTGGAATGGATAGATGGACAGGAATAAAAATTTTCCGATGTTAGTTGACAGGAATGGCAACCAATAACGATCGAAGAACTCCAGTCTGCCACAGGAAAGTCCCAAAAATGGAAATCTGCAGGATTCGACAAGATTCCCAATTTTTGGTTGAATTCTTTAACAGAGTTACATGATTCTCTTACAAAATCTTACAATGACCTGATGAAAAATCCTAAAATTATCCCTGACTGGGTTACTGAAGTTACAACAAATATATTTGTAAAAGAGTAAAGAAACTCAGAAAACTAAAAACTGCAGACCAGTCACCTGCCTCACAACAACTTATAAACTTTTAACTTCAGTAATAACTGAAAGAGTATATAAGTTTCTTGAAAGTAATTCAATCCTTCCAGAAGAACAAAAAGGACGTAAAAGGAAATCTTACGGATGTGAAGATCAATTGATGATTAATAGAATGTTGTTAAAAAACCATAGGAGTAAAAAGAGAAATATAAGTACTGCATGGATCGACTACAGAGAGGCGTTTGATAGTGTTCCCACGACTGGATACTGAAAAGTCTAGACATATGCAAAATTTCTCCACTGGTCACAAACGTTATTAACAGCAGTCTCTCTAAATGGAAAACACGGCTTTTTCTCAGCCAGAAAAAGCCGTGTTTTCATGAGTAAATCTGAACATATTAAGATCAAACGAGGTATCTCCCAGGGAGACTCTCCTTACCCACTTATTTTCTGTATCTCCCTTATACTTCTTTCAAACGAACTTAATAACTCAGGCTCAACTTGTTCCATCTTCCACAAAGTTATAAATCACCTTTTTCACATGGATGACCTGAAACTATTTGTTAAAAATGACTAACAGCTCAAAGGCTTACTTACAACCGTTGGTGAATTTAGTAAAGATATCTGCATGGAGGTCGGACCGTGAGAAAACACTTCAGTTAACCATGATATTGAAAATACTTTTACGGAAGTAGACACGGAGTCACGTGAAAAATATTTGGGAGTGAATGAAGGAGGCGGAACAGTGAAAGTCAAGATATACAAGACTGTGGTAAGGCCTGTGCTGTTATATGGAGCAGAGACTTGGGCACTGCGAAAATATGAGGAGGACTTGCTTGTACGCACAGAAATGAGAATGCTGAGGTGGATAATGGGCATATCTTTGATGGAGAGATGCACAAATGAAGAAATAAGAGCTAGTGCAGGTGTAGTGTCCATTGCAGAAAAGTTACGTGAGGCTCGGCTGAGGTGGTATGGCCACGTTCGAAGAAGAGAGGAACAGGATTGGATTTTTAAAGCATGGGCAGAGCCAGTGAAGGGAAAGAGATCAAGGGGAAGGCAGAGGTTGAGATGGCGAGATACCATCAGGAGAGACATGGAGAAGAAAGGAGTGAGAGATGAACAGACAATGGAAAGACTACTATGGAGAAGGAAGATTCGTGCTGCAGACCCCTGATCTTTGGGAACCTGCAAAGAAGAAGAAGAAGAAGGAGGCGGAACAGGGCACGCCTCAATGAAAAAAAAAACTCAGAAAAGAATATCATCGAAGGCCTTAAATGCCGTTTCTGTAACAAATTTGTTGAACCAATAGACCACCTAGTATCTGGGTGCCCTGTCTTAACCCCTAATGAGTATGTCAAGAGACGTGATAGAGTCTGGGAATACCTACAATGGGTTATTTCCAAATATTATGGTATTGACACCCACCAGGTAAGAATATCAGGTATTGGTAAGAAGATCATTCCCCGCCAGTAATTGGAGCCCAAAATGTTACGATTCTGTAAATACAGACAGAACAATTCAAGCCAATCGCCCAGACATTTTTGGGCAAGATGACAAAGATAAGACCTGCTATTTGATAAATGTGAGGGTTCAAGCAGACAAAAATATAGCTGCCAAGGAATTTGACAAGCATAGTAAATAAAAAGACCTCGAAATAGAAATTGAGAACATGTTGAACCCTAAAGTAACGACTTTCCCTGTCAACATAGGCGTCCCAGGCATGGTAAAGAAAGAAACTCAAAAGTTTGTCGAAAAATTACCAGGCGAGAATAGCATCCACAAGATCCAGAAAACAGTTTTAACCAGTACTGCTCACATTTTGTGAAAGTGTCTTTCCACCTCAAGATTTTTTGTATGTTTTTTAACCATCAAACTTTTATAACTTTTCACGACGATTAAATTAAAGAACAAGTTTCGCAGGCAAAATATTTTCATTTTATATCAAATTAATTTAATTAATATTTTTATACATAGTTATATTTTAATACTCATACATTTTTTAAAATATAGGAATCTTTAAATTTTTATCTTAATGTCGTCTCTGTGTCTTACTCTAAAACCATTGCTCACCTTAGGTCACTGGGATGACCCGGTTAGCAATAATGTAAGTAAGAAACACAAGGAAATATTTTAATATTATATAATAATAATAATAATAATAATAATAATAATAATAATAATAATAGTATTACGATACAAGCCATGCACTTGTCTGTGTCATAGCCAGTGCCCACGTGCACTATCAAATAATTAAGTTAATGTTTTTTCAAGAGGCTTTTTAAGAGTAGCAAATTAGAAGGAAGGAAAATGTAGCTCACAAGCAAGGTTTCCATTTCTAAGAGGATATTTTAGCATTTTGAATGACCGAAAGGGCAATGAAAAATGTAAGTTGTTCTTTAAAAACATGTGTAATATCACAGGACGAAGAATCCTTAATCACTATATTGAAATCAAAGCAATAGTTTTTACAGTTGCTATGAGACTTAACAAAACACCAACCTAGCTTAATACTTGTAGAAATCTAGTATTACCAGGTTGGTACAAGTTGGAATTAAGTGTGAACACATGGCTTGTTTTCTATTACAGATACCAACTTGACTTTTGATTGGTTTCAACTTATTGAAAACCATCTCAGAATTTATGTAACTGTTAGAATACCAATATTTTCTAAAGAAATTAATGATCACAAAATTCACTAAGAATGAAACAAATTAGTACCAACCTTAGTAAATCAATGGTCCAACAAGTTAACTGGTGAAAATAACATTCTGCCGGCAACAGAAAAACATACCTAATATTAATAAAAGAATTAAATTTGGAAAAGAAGACCAAGGTGTTGGTATTGTAGCTAATATTGTTTAAACTAAGTGACTTTATACTTCAAACTGAGAATAAGAGTCATTACTAAAAATTTGTTAAAAAGCCTTTCAGGAACCTTTTTTCTCGACATAATACGTTTGTCATATTTATCATACGCATTTGTATCACAGGAAAAAAAACTATATAAGATTTTTTGTTCTTTAGGGCGTTTCATAGCATTAATTTGTTCTGGTCTTCCTTCATTGCATGACAATATTTTTCAAGTATTCAGAATACACGCTACAGCAACTTTTACATGTCAAAAACGCTTTGATTTTAAAAGTGACCTTACAACACCTGTGAATTTTACTAATGGTCCATGACGTTGTTATTGCCCAGACACCCTCTGCTTTTCTGTCCTTTATTTTCCTTTCACAGGAAAAATACTATTTCAATTGTGATCACATTCCTAAGAAACTAAGCAAACGTTTGCCTAGCTTAAATATACCTTCGGAATAACAAACAGAAGTACGTACGTGTTTTGGCTTAAAAACATATTGTTTGCTCTTCGGGAACCATCACAGTACTGTTTTAATATTGCTGAGGAAATTTTTGAGGAGGTATTCCATCATTAAAATTAGATTAGAATTTTGAAAACAAATGTCATCAATGCAGCTGTTGAATATTGACTTTTTAGATGATAAAAATGGCTTTGTTCAAGATAGGACTTTCAAGGAGAACACCATTTAACTCATTTAAAAATAGGTTACTCACTGACTTGAAAAATAGATGACAAACTGGAATACTGGATTCTATATGGAAAGATAAGCATTTAACTTAAATAACTGGCAATTCATGTCAATTTCGAAACATCGGCCGAAATGTTATTTCAGCATGTTAACAGACTAAGGACAAGTGTCGAAAACCAAACTGTGTGGATTATGAGAACGTCTTTAAATACTGCAATATCAAATACAGATTAATTGAATTGTTTGGATTAGTGAGAGCAAAATATCAGTCAACAATAGCCAATGCAAGTAATATACTTTCAAAGAAAATTTTTGGGCAAACTAGAAAGTATGTGTACACCAAACCGGGCTTAAACCAGGGCCCTTGGGTATCACACCCACATATTATACCACTTGAGCTATTAACGCTGCTTTGTCTAGCAGATGACTTTCCGACCGGTGAAAGTATTAGATATGGTTCTTTAACAATTTTAAACTTTCACTATTCATATTATTTTTAGAAACCATTTTATAAAAATCGGAACAACAAATATAATAAAAGGAGAACAGAATCCTTATTTCGGTGAAAAGCAGGGGATACCTTCTCCTACCCCTTTCCAACGTCACATCAAAGAGAATACTCCTCATAATCATAAGATATACCTTAAGGAAAGAAATTTTGGCGGATTTGGCGGTTTTTACTCAAAACCGCCAAATTAAGTTCCCGCTAAATTAAAAAAAAAAGTGAACCCCCCAAATTTTTAAAAAAGTGGTCAACACCAAATTTAATTCCCTCCAAATTTTAAAAAAAATCATAACCGCCAAATTAAATTCCAGCTAAACTTGACTTTTTTTTCGTTAATGTCTTCTTTTTTAGTCAATATTTTAAGCAAGTGCCCTCACAAAGAAATGTTTCGGGGGTGTCTACTTTCGTTGATTCTAATTAATGATTGCTAAATTTGTATAATTTTTTTTGCGCGAAATGAATTTCACGAACACCGCTTGAAAAGCAAGGATTCTCCTTTGTTTGTGACATGAGGTTTTTTAACAAACAGCCAATAACAGATTTGAGAGGGTTCGATTATGTCCATTATGAAAGATCTTGTAGGAACTTAATTTCACGGATTTTATGTAGATATATACTGATAAAGCAGTTGTACTTTTAAACATTTTCTTTAAGAAAACATTACAAGTTACAATACAATATTGTTTTAGGTTAATGAATAGTAATTACTTTAACTTCATTACATTTATTTTCCCTTGTTACTGTTAACCGTTGATCGTCTTGCCTTCTTCTTCCTTCCGTTGTAACTGCTACTCGTTGATCGTCTTGCCTTCTTCCTGGACCAAAAATTCACGTATGTCTCTAGTTGGTACATCAGTTTTCTTTTTAACTACTTTCTTCTTTTTGAGGGGAGTCGGTGCAGAAAGGGGTACATCTTCTCTAGGGCAGAGAAAGGAAACTAAAACTTCTTTCCCGATCTCACAGCATTTAATTGCAAAACGATCAAAATGTTATTGCGTTCATGATAACAATTCAGAATTTGGTCTGGTTCGGGATCCCAACAGTTTCGATAATAATGGTAACCTCTCACAGCGCAAGAAAATTCAAAAGCTGTGTTTTATGCCATTGCTTTCCCTTCGCAAATAAAATGAATGGGATTATCATTTAACACGGAGGTATTTAACATCAAAACATTCGAATTATCAATGAAACTTCGAATTCGAATTCTTATAACTCAACTAACATTAAAACATTCCAATTATTGAATCAATACAGCTTTGAATGGGATTTCATTTTACTAGAAAAACATCCAGTGTTGACTGATGCAAATTCTCAAAAAGTTCTAGTTTGGGATCACTGGATTTTAATTCTGTTAGAGAAACTGTTGCGAATTCACCAAGGTCGAAAAGAAAACAATATCAGAAATGGACAGACAAACAAAGATTTCAGATCGGGAAGTATGCAGCTGAAAATGGCCCTGCAGCCGCATCAAAGAAGTTTACGACTGAAATGAGTCCATTAAAGGAAAGCACCGTTCAAAGATTTAGAAATCTTTACGAAAAAGAAATTCAACAAGCTTCGAAAGAGAAACAGGAACGTAAAGATGCTTTGAAAAGTCTTCCTCGAGGGCAGCCACTCTTGTTGGGTTCACTAGACGGATTGGTTCAACGATATTTATTGGCAACAAGACGTAAAGGAGGAATTATTTCGTCAGCCATTGCCATTGCTATTGCAAAAGCACTGATTGCTAGATACGCGGAATACAACCTCGGACACTTAGATTTAGATGCATCTTCATGGGCAAAAAGTCTGTTAAAAAGAATTGGCTTTGAAAAGCGAATGGCAACGACCGGGAAAGTTGAAATACCCGAAGGGGCAAAGGAAGAAGCAAAGTTCGTGTACCTCCATAACATGGTTGCACTTGCTGAAGAGCATAACGTACCAGCTAGTCTTATACTCAATCTTGATTAGACACCATTGAAGTATATACCAGTCGCTAGGCAAAGTTTGGCAAAGAAGGGATCCAAATCAGTTTCGATAGCTGGCTCAACTGATAAAAAAAGCATCACAGGAACATTTATTATAACATTATCCGGGGATTTTTTATCGATGCAGCTCATTTATGGTAGTAAAACTACCCAATCTCTTCAAAGATTCAGGTTCCTTGATATTTTTTCTTTAAGTGCAAACCCTAAGCACTTTAGTAATACCATGGAATCTCTAAAAGTAATCGAAGAAATCGTTTTGCCATACGTTAGTAAGCAACGTCAGGATTTAGATAAACCAAACCAAATAGCTATATTAATCATGGATGTGTTTCGTGGCCAGATGACCGAAGAAGTTATTTCTTTGTTCAGTACAAATAATATCTGGTTGGTTAAGGTGCCAAATAACATGACACACTTGTTTCAACCGCTCGATTTAACCGTTAATGGGCACTGTAAGTCTTACATGAATTGAAGATTTGCTGAATAGTACAGCAAACAAGTTGAGGATACCTTAGCTCATGGAAAGAAAGTTGAAGATATTGAAATAAAGTTCTATCTAACCGTGATTAAACCCTTACATGCTGAATGGCTGATGGAGTTTTATAATTACATAACTTCTGAAGATGGTTCTAAGGTAATCATAAATGGGTGGAAACGATCGGATATTTATGACGCAATTAAAGGCGGCAGTCAAGTGTTACCAACCTACGACCCATTCGATAAGTTAATTCCACTGGCTGATGGCAATGGGAAATCAAATGATGTAGACGTAACCTTTAACGATTGTGAAAGTTTGACAGAAAATTTCGTAAATGATCGTTTAGATGGGGAAGAATCGGAATGGGAAGGTGACGATGAAGTGGATTTTGAAAGAAGTACTTTTGATACTTTTATCATTGACGATGAATAACTATTGTAAACCCCATTCAGTATCTATCTATTGTAAACTCTATTCGGTATAATAATAGAATACAATTGTGCATTATGACGTAAGATAATCGATTTTTCTTGAATTCTCTCAAGTTAAGTTTGGATAAAATTCTACACCCACCAGATTAAATTCCCGCCAAATTTAATGAAAATCTTGAGCAGCCAAACTAAATTCCTGCCAAATTTAATTGAAATCTCAACCGCCAAATTAAATTCCCACCAAATGTCCGAATTTTGTCAACCGGCAAATTAAAAGCCCGCCAAAATTTCTTCTCTTGAGGTATTTGACTTTCTTTGTTTTGAGACAGTGTTTTTGATATTTTAGTGATTGCGCAAACATGGATATAAGGAAAGGTAGACTTGGTCTTCCATTGAGGGCCGTCCATTAATATTCTATAACCAAAGAATCTTCAAGTCATTGAATTACTTTTACAGAAAAACAAGAGAGTAGAAAAGGGAGATAGCCACAGGCTCATTCAGTTAAGAAACTAGCCTAGACAAAGCTGAGGAACAGAGTCAATTTGTGAGAGTCTTGAGTCTTCAGTTTGATCCACGAAGAGATGCCTAGAAGAAATATAGTAAAAGCCCTAATAACCTCCCAGAGAGCTTATCAAATTTTTCATCTTCTCTACGGGAGCTGAAAGAGAGGGAGCTTAACAGTAAGCATGCGGTATGTTGACAAGGGTCAATCGACAAGCTGAGAGAATCTTCAAGACCGATTTAACCTTTTAAAATTAAACTGAGTTAATGTCAGTCTCCTGCCCTTTGAGACGGTAAACTACATTATTTCATGAGCCATGCTCAACGTACATTATATTATTGGCGATATTTCTGCTCATTTCACAACTTTTTAAACTCTTTTGAATAAGTTTTTTATAATGCCTCAAATATCTTCTTTCTTGATGTCACCTTCGTATTTCTCTAAGCAGTACGTTGATACTCTTCCTCTGCAAACAACTTGTGATACATTGCTGTTAAATTAGCCTTCATGGGAATATTTCCGGTTACATCAGGTGCCTGAATGACTTTCGTACAATTTCCTGGGACGATAACTGAGCCAATATGACCTGCAGTAAGTATTCCTTTAATACCTAGTGTTAAATGACAATAGAATGCATTTCAAGGTAGACATGTATAAGCTCCAAAGTTGAATGTTCCTATGAATGAACCTATCTACAGTATGTCTCTGTCAAGTTGTCACTTATCCAGCTAGAAGTAGGAATAGGAACAATAGCCTCTGGTGACAGTTGCTGACTACCCTAATCATTATTAATTGCTCACAGTTTAGGATTTAAACCTACAATTGCAAGAACAATGAAATTTGTAAGAAATGAAAATTATTTGTGTACTACATCTATTAACGATGTTAGAAATTAGAAATGTTCCTTCGAATTTTTTCGTTTCTGTTAACAGTGTTATTGTGGCTTCAAATGTTGTAAAATAACCTAAGGAGCTGATAGCATGGCCGTCCGCAGAATTTATTAGCAGGTTGGTGAGAGGTAAAGCCATCGTGGAGAGCAAAAGTACCTGTTTCTCATTTTAACTGTTTAGGAATTTTTAGAGTACCAGTACTCTTTTGCACCCTATGCGGAAGCCTATGGTACTGTTCTAGCCAGCTCTAGGCAACAGCTGAAAACTGAGTAACTTATACTTAAATAGTTTTCTTGTAGTTTCCAATTTTTTTTATTTGGTTTTCATTTAAGATATTGTACTATGTCAAGGCAGCCAAGCAGCTGAGTATTTGTTAAGGAGGGCGTGGTCAAATAAAAAGGTTCCATTAGGGGTAAAGTGTAGAAAGTCCTGAGGTTATTGCTTCAACGCCCCACTGTCCATGTACATTCCTGTGTCAAGGATACCTGTCATGATGCCAAAATCAAAGCGGTTAAACAGATTTTTTGAAAATTGATGCAGTCAAAGGTTAAGTCTCAAGTTAGCAGTAAAATTATGCGATGGAAAACTGTGGTACCTTTCTGTATTATGTTCTTTTGTGGTTGTAAGCAATTGAGTAGCTGTCTAGACATTCATTTTGTAAACTTTTGCAACGAAAAGACAAGTTGAAGTAAACATATTGTGAGTCCATAGCACAGAATTTTGAATTATCGTTTTTGATGCTTTAAGACAGTACTCGTCTACCTAGGTGGTGCCGCAAACTAGTAGACGATTTTAGAATTGTGATGGGCGGTGAGAAATTTTGAGACTTTATGCAAGCAGTATCTTAATATTTAGAGGCGAAAGAGCAGAAAATAAATGAAATAGAAATAACATGATTTAAGCACATCTATTCCTTTAATACTAGTTCACTGTAAACCTGGTTTGGTGAGCGTTACAGAAAGTTTGATACACATTAGTACGAACTGTGATCGCTAGATTTTTTAAACGAGAAGGAAAGGACATTATGGAGGATACAGGGAATGCATTTCTCAATAAAATTGTTTTTTCTAAGCGATTTCTAGAGGGAAGTGCCTTCTTGTCCTGGTAGACCCCTCCGTATGCGTGATACTACTCCCTTTCCTTTCAATTTCTTTAGTGTTGTAGTAAATAATTAATATTTTACATAACATTGCAAAACCATTTCCTACAACTTTAGTAAAGGGTTTTAACACACGAAGAATCTCAGGGTATTGGAAGGAACAAATAATGCTAAACAGACAATTTTTTCCGACACTGTGTGTCATAACTCTGACACTACAAAATTTTGAGGTTTATGCATATATATATATGTATATATATATCACCTTTACTTCTTTTCATCATGCATAACAAAGTCATATAAATAGATTAAATAGAAAACCTTCCTCTTCTTTAAACATGTTACGAGGTAGTTATACCGAGGGCATATTTCTTCAAAGGCTTTTTCCTTGGAAGAATCTTTCGGGAATGCTTTTTTTCCTGAAGACCTTTTTCTGATATCTTCTCAAATAATTGTATTTATTAAATAAAAAGAAACAAAGGCGTCTAACAGATGTTCAAACGGACATCTGTTGTTTTGTTAAAGGTCCACAAAAGGCTGCGTTTACATTAGGTGCGGATTAAGCCCAGTGGCTTAATCCGCACCAGCTTGTTTTTCAATTTTCCAAAACCGACTTTCGGCTGCAAATATTTTTATTGATAGTTTGCTACCTGATTTTTAACACGTGCATTTTCAAGGCAAAGAAGTTGCACACTTACCTGTAATCCACTTTAGAACAGTATCAATCATTGAACTTGTTTCTTTCTTCATTTATTTAAAGATCTCCGTAGTGTTATTTAGTTCTGTATAGCCATAGAAGAGGTACGATGATTCTCTCCGTAGATATTTTGAATGTGATATTTACGACCTATTTGCCTGCAATATCAGGAAACTGAAAATTCTAGATAATATGTAACTGATGTACCTTTTCCAATAGATCTGGTTATGGCATCGGTTAGCTTTTTCTGTCTGGTTTCCAATAAACTTTTCATCCTTTTGGTTTAAGAACTAAAATATGATAAGATTAGATCCAAAAGGGGGTTACTGCCTTTTCCAAGGTGTGACCCTGATTTGAATACGGTAACTTTATGTTTGTTTCAAGCAAGATAAAAATTAGTCAATTTCAGTACTTGTTGAATTGTTTGGTGATATATGTAAGGGCTCTCTTTTATTGCGATGATTGAAATTTGTTTTGATCGAATTTAGTAATTTTTAACAATGATAACCCAACTGTTGACCACTTCGTTACCAACGTGTTATCTCTTGTTTCCTTTTTTCATATAATTAATTCTACTGAGTGCATAAAATGGCCCTTGTAAAACTATTAACTACTTTTTTTTAAAATATAGATAGGCTTCGTATCATTCTTTTACCAGGTTCCTTAAACCTTAGTTTATTTCGATCATAAATCCAAAGTGGAAGGGCTTCAACCATGAGAAAGTAAGAAACTGGTAATGGCCCAAAGTGTTATACATAGCCCTATCAGGAGGTCAATCTTTATATTCTCAAACCAGGAATTGGACAAAATCTCTTTATTGATAGTCCAAAGCCATCGCCTGTGTAACCATCACATCGCAAAAGGGTGGGAAAATGGCTACTTAAGATGAGCAATTCATCGCTTGTTTACAATTAACAAGTAAATACCAGGGTGCAAAACAGGATTTTGAAAGAACTGCTTAGAAATAGTTCAAATAAGGTTTAGTCTTTTCCTAAACACAAGGATTTCACTTATGTACAAGAAAATACAAATATCTAACATGCACACTCAATGTTTATGCCAGAAACAAGATCATTTAGCCTTGAAAGCTGTTGGTTTTATGGAATCACTAAAAACCATAAATATAGGAGCTTTATTATACTGAAAGTATGCATGCAAGTGTATTATGGGAGGCAAATTTAATGAATGTAACGATTTAAGTTGCCTAATATTTCCAATTAAATGCTTTATTCAATCAAAGCTAAACTAATTCACCTTTGCCCTGTGTAAACCTCGCTAAGTATACAATAACATCTTTCTTCTCTCGTAGAGGTGTTTGTTGCTGGCAGAGAGCCGACTTAATAGTACAGGATAATCTTCATAACAAGAGAATCTGAAGCATTCAAAGACTACCGGAGAAAACAAAATTTAATCTTACTGCCTTACTTAAAATGCTAGAACAACTTCTTATGTAAATAACAACATAAATGTAAACGAAGAGCTATCTACAGGCCTATGGTCCCAAATTAACTGTAAAGAGCCTCAATCTAATTTTTCAAATCACGGTCTGAGAAAGTACCAAATATGTTAAATGTGTTTTCGCATGAACTCAATTCAAACTGTGGTCAAATTAATCAGATCAGATTATATAAGATAAAAAGAGCTTTTAATGTTTAACTTGAGTTGTCGACTTCTCCCATTTGTTATGTTCCTTGCATTTCAAAACGGGCGCTTTGCAAAAGCACTAGTTGCATAGTTGAAAAGGGGTAGCTTGCATGTTTGAATTATGAACTTGGCTTTTTTCCTTTTCCTTTAGATAAGGTAAACCATCTTCTGGACTTTGGTGTTTTGTTTCAAACATGTTTTGAAACAAGAACTTCTCTGACCCAAGTATCGGCACATTTATTTCGCCTGCGTGTTGGTCTTCAATTTACTGGATACCTAGATCATGGGTTTGCCCTTTCATGCAGTATTATTTGTTTCTCCAGTTTTTCATTGGTTGTAAAACTAAATTACAGAAAGGTCGTAACTATCACATTGATAATTGTTTTCAAAGCACTGTAATAGAAATACGATAATTCCCATCTGCAGTGACGGGACAGATTTCAGAACTACATTACCATCATTCTGGTCATCGGTAATTTTGAGTGTCGCAAAATTCGGCCTTTCCCTCTTCCTTCGCATTAAGGGTTTTCAAAAGGAAGATGTTTACCAAAACCAACAACTTTTTTATAGAAAATATAACTTTTCTTATTTCTCGTAGTTTTACAACAGGCACCCTATGGTGGCAAATCAATGAAGTTTTTGAAATATAATATAATTTTACTTCTTGGCCTTCATAAACGGTTTTTCCTGTTTTGGTGTGATTAAAAAAATATCAAAGACAAAACTGATTGACTTGTTATATAAGCTAATGCTGACAACAGTTAAGATATTCTTGCTCATATTTTTCGTGTTATTCGTACTCAGGCATCAAACGTCGTATAGAAGGAAAAACCGACCATGAGTGAATTCATGGCCGAAAAATGGGAAAATTGTGAAAGACAAACTAAAGTGGCGTCGCTACTTCAAAAATAAAAAGTTTCGTCCATTGTTTTTTTTTGTATTACAAGAGTAAAAAGGTGTAGATTATCCCTACAATCATAGAGAGTTATTTGAACTGGCAAGGAACCTGAAGCAGCGTAAACGATTTTTTTCTCGGGGTGGGAGGGGGGTGGTGACAATGGTACTTTGTACTCGTATTATAACCTCCCTTAAAGCATCGAAAATTGTTTTTCTCCCTTCCAACACCACACTAAGGGCTTAACAAAAGGATCTGTGTTATACAGGCCCATGAATTCAAATACAGAATAAAATAAATACGGTGTGTTGCTGTGGAGATGACTGCTGACAAGACAGAGGCGATTCCCGATTCATTAAAAAAATCACTATTACTGATGCTATTTACTGAAAGGCTGACCACCGGAAAGAAGTTTCTAGTACTAGAAGAGACTGTGCAATTGTTTTTCAGGAAATGCAACTTTTTTTTAATTCCAGAAACTTAAAAGATCGATCAGGTTGAATGCTAGTGATTCCTGAACGAGAGAACATTGTTACCGAGTTATTTAGATGTCCAATTAATGATGTGATTCATTCTGAGCAGAGCATTGTAACAGCTGTTGACTAGAGTATATCAACACAATAATATCTGAAAGTCATTTAAGGTCATAATGTGGAGAACATTGATGAGAACATGGTAGCTAAAAGTGGTCTTGAATCGTGTCAGAAATAGTGCCTTCTTATGGTAAATAGATAGCCATTGTTTTGCATATGGAACTGCAATCTAACTTATTATAGCGTATGTCGAAAGTTGAAGAGCCATTATCCAGTATGTTACCGTAAGGCAGATTGTTGAACAGAAATCTATCTTAGGTCATTTTGTACACTTCTTGCATTTTTTTTATTTCTAGCCTTTAAGCTGCAAGGGCCTCGGTTAATTTGCCAAGGAATTTCCTATTTCATATTTCAATCAGAATGCGAGATGCACTAAAATGATGTACCTCGAAACTCCTGTAAAAAATCCCTTAAAAATCTTCCTGTGAAAATCATAACACTTTTCTCTGATAATGTTGTTAATTTTTCCTCACCACTCTATTTGACTTGATCTTTTATTTGTTCTTTTATCTTTGTCAAGAGATCAAAATTTGAAGACTTCAACAACTGGATAACAAACATCACGTAACAAATGTGAATATTTCTTACAGAATGTTAAGACTACATGTGAGTCATCCGATTATGTGAGTTTTTGATTATGTGTACAGAAAGCTTAAATGGCTTACTTAACCAAATATTCCTATACAATTATACAATTCCTAGTTATCTTCCAATTCACAAAAATTCAGCGGTTCTTATGAAACCTCTATCAATTTGATGTTATTTAAGTGCCATAATGTTATCAAGAAGACCCTGAGATAAATTCTCGAAGCTACCATATGTCATAATAAGAGTACTTATCATGACTTCACTTGTGCTTCATCACCCATGTGGGACAATAACACAAACAATTTAGTCAGGGACCTGATTTATGTAGGGAGCTAAGTTCTAACTCCCCTCTTTGGCCACAGCTGGCTTCTGTCAGTGGCCATTTCTTGACAGACAAAAACAGAACAGATAACTTCCTGAGACAGAAAGAAGCAATCACAATTAGATCCGATAGAATTAGACATGGCCCTATCTCTGCCCAAACTAAACATTTTAAAGTTTGATAGCAAGTTGAAGAAGTCTCGAAGGCTTTCCAAGCTACTGGGTTAATGTACAAGGAGAGCAAAGAATGTTTTTTGAAGTTAGATAAACTTGCTGACAGAAAGCGCTTAGCTTGAACTCAACAAACGCGAGAAAAACATTTTAAGTAGCATCAGAACCTATGTGTACTGCCTAGTAGATTTTAACTAAAAAACGTTGATGCTTGAAGGTTAATAAATTTTCAAAATACTGGTTAAAATTGTCTGAAGATATAGTCTTAAAACAAAATTGGATCTGAAGAGGCGGGAGATAAAATTAGTTTAGTGAAAAACATAAAAATGTTACAACGTGAACTTATTAAGAGCAATCTGCCTTCCTTTCGCCTGCTTAAGTAATAAATATTTACAAATTTGGGATCAAGTTTTTGGCATCCCTCCTACCTTCGAAAATTTGAAATTGTGTGAAAAATTCTCGAGGGTTTCAAGGACCATGTTCCTCCTCAAGATGTAAAATGAACTTTCTTCATAATCATAGAACTGTGTTTAAAAGCTTTAAGTGAAAGCCAAAAGTAATAATTGTAGAGGAACAAGAAGTTGGAGTTGGATTATATGTGACCAAAATCTGTAGCGCAAATCAAATTTTTGACTGGCGAAGAATAATGCACTGGTTTGAGTAATGATACCACAGGAGAACTTTTCCAATTCTTAGGAAGATTCGATGAAATAATAAAGTTATAATAAAATTCAAAAGAAGATAAAGTCTCCGAAAATACACAAAAACTCCTGCTTACAAATAGGGGAGGCCCTCAAAATGTAAGACAGAAGGAGAAGAAACTATTCAACAAGTACTTCCCCTGAATGGTTTAACACCGATTGCAATTTTAGGACAGTCACCAGATAAATGTGACTCTCACTTTACAAATATGAGCCACAAAAGAACCCAGTGTTGCTCGGGTAAAAAAAGTACAATTTAGTAGGTTAAAAATCCCTATCAAGATAATTGTAATGTATTGCTCTATTAGAAATGTGATGGTAGACCATTTCAGTTCAAATAACTGCAACTACCTTGACACTTGGGGTGTGGAATAAAAATAATAGGTAATTTAAACTTTGGTAATCTTACGAAAGATAATGTTAGAACTTCAAATTAAAAAATGCTATGGCAATACATTGGGAAAAAAAGGATGATTAAAAAAACAAAAAAGAAAGTCCTCCCCGGCGTGGAATCGAGCCCTGGTCCCTCAACACAAATGCCTTTGGACAGCAAAATGGACTGTAGTTAAGGAAATATGGAGAGTTAGAGCGTGAATGCATTTGGTAATTTGTCGTTTAACCTAGAAGTTGCTACTGCTTTTGATGTCCAGTTGCCTTGGTTTGCAATCAGAAACAATAACCGAATTTAGAACCTATGGCCACAAAGCCAAGGCTGTAAAACCTTAGGTAACACTAATGTTAGTCCTTAAAGACCAAAGGTATAACGTTAGATAAAATATAACTCAGAGAATTTGTGGACTTCTTTACACTTCATGAGACAGTACCTTCCTTTTTAAAACTTTACGATTAATATGTGTCTTTTCTTTTTTGTCACGATTTTGTTCTAAGTCCTCTTTAGGTCGTAGTGGCCGATCAACAAAGTTCTCGCCAGGAGTCATGGTACTGGAAACAAGTTACTTTTACTCCAACGCTCTTTATCCCCTGATCAATTCTTATCCGTCCCTCTGATCTTTGACTTTCTTGTTCTCGTCTGTTCAAGCAGCGGTATTAAAATCTCTTGTTTACTTGGGCTTTCTTCCTCTCCATTCATTTCATGGGGGAACAAAATGAGCCTCTTGATTTCGTGGTAATGCTAGCAACCCAAGCGATTTTCCGAATATCCTTACGTGTTAGGTCTTTTAAGTTAGAAATCTCGTATATCTGTTTTCGTATCCGCATTTTACTGATTATGAGGCACTTTGGTCACCTTAAGTGCTGCTACTTCTTCGGCATAATTCAACACTGGTCTTAAAACTGTAATGCATACCTTGGCCTTCAGGAAGTAATGGACATAAGTTGTATGACACAGTATGAAGTGTGACGTAAGATTACTCAAAATATACGTACGTGCTGACAGTAATACAACAGAAATGGTAAGACCATTGATAACTATGAAAAGGGTTCCCCAAGTACGATGTTCCTGCACTGATGGAGACCCAATGACATAAGTACAAGAAGCAACAATATAACGGTGCCATGCAGAACAGCACTGGCAGAAAATCCTAAGAATTGAGAAGCTAAGTCAGAGAAAGAAAGGATGTATTCTCGACAAAGTTTTCGGTATTTTCTGTCTTGTTTTAGCTGTGTAAACATTATCATTATGTTGAAATAGTTGTCAAACTCTGTGTGGTTTACGAGGGCATCTGCTACCCCATGCTGCTTCTATACCTTGAGGACAAAGGGATCAGCCTGCTAAACCAACTCCCTTTTTGGAATACATTTATATCTCACGAGAAACTCAGCGTATGAACACATATGTTGTGAGAAGCGGTATTTGAAAAGTCTATTTTGGAAAACTGGATCAGCTAGGAAATACCAGAGAACACGTTGAAGTTGTGAATCCTTTTCAACAATTTTTCACAAGATGTAAAATGAAAAAAGATAATTACTTGAAATTCATTCTATGTTGTAATAATCTGAGGGACGTCGAAGAGGTTTTCATAACAGTCAAGAAACCTTTCAGGACACATTTTTTTCACTTTTAATTCTTTTACAAGGCGCTTTTGCTGTACGTTGTGCTTAAGTTATCTAGGAAATAGATGTCTGCACCGAAAGCTGTGTTATGGGTCCTCTGAAAAAGCATGCATAGAAATTTTGGCTTTTTGAACTGTACAAAGAATTAGCGCTTCAATTGAGTTTATTTTATATCTTACAGATACTCATAGTGCTATAGGAAAATTTACATGTGAAATGTTTTTGTAATTGCAAGGAAGAAACTTATGGATTAACCGGTAATAGAACCCCACTCTACTGTACAGCAGCCCAGAATTCTAATACTGAACCACAAAAGCCTACACCTTTAGTAAGTGTCACAGCAATAGGAGACAGTCAGTTATGAAAAAGGTCTCTTCACGATATTTCAAGTGCCATCGGAGAAAGCTTTCTTACCTGCAATTCTACTTCTTATGTAATTATCCTCTCCAACGGTTGCAGTAATAGGCTCTGCTAAAAGCAAAATCTGGAGTTCCTCATGGGAAATGATTGTATTCAATAACCTTTTACTATCAAGTATGTGGTAAATTCAATCCACCTTAGGAATTCACGAGAAACACTATTTCGTGTTTCTCGTGAGTTGTTAAGGAGCTGCTTCTGATCGGTTAAAGTTTTCCCCTGGCGTTAGAAAATAATTCCATTAAAAGAGAATTAAGAAGGAAGGAGCAGTGGCTTAATGGTTTGTGCAACTGCACAGTAACCAAGAATTCCGGTTTCGATTCCCCGAGTGGGCGACTTTGGAAATTCTCAAAAGAGAAAGCCTTTGGTTGGCGTCAGGAAGGGCACCCGGCCAAGAAATCCTTCACTGCCAAATCCAAGTCCCTGTGAAGGGCATTTTCTGAGACCCAGTTACTGGGGGGAAATCACGTTTAAACAAAAAAAAGGAGAGAATTAAGAAGGACAGACATTTTTTTTATTATCCGGTGTCAACGTTTTAATCAAAAGAGTCACCAGTACCAGCGATTTTCCTTTACAATTGTCCTTTTGCTTGATCAGATAATAAAGGGAAGTCTTCACATATATAACTTTTTCTTTAACTTTTTAGCATCTTTAGTAATTAACAAAATTTCCCTCTTGTCCTTGTCAGTTACAGAAAATCTAAAATTTTGCATCTAATCCTTTCAACGTCTCAGTTTTCTCCAATAATCTAAATATCCATTGCCATAATTGATGCCTTAAAACCAAATCTTTGTAATCCTGTTTCATAAGTTTGGCAACTTTTTGTTAGATATTTCTTGACAATTCTTTTGGGGTTTTATTCGCTCTTTGATTTGTTTAGCTCCATTTTACGAATGTACTTACAGTCCAGCTTTCAATAGTTTCTAACCCCCCCCCCCCCAAGAAATTAAACATTTGATGAGAAAAATGAGATTAAAATGGTATGGACATATGTCCCGTAAAGAAGAAAATGAGATGGATGTATGAAATGAAGCTTCACAGAAAAAAAGTAGGAAACGCGCCCAAATTCGCAATGAACTGACACCATCCTGGAGTATCTCAAGCAGATTAACTAAACAAGCAAAGGCTGTTGGGACGTACCCAGATGCGTATCGTATTCATGGAAATTATAACTTTTATACGGTGTTTATTTCATTATTGTAGTGTAATGTTCATTATATTTCATTATATTTTCTTATTTTTTATTTTCTTATATTATATTATATTATATTATATTATATTATATTATATTATATTATATTATATTATATTATATTATATTATATTATATTATATTATATTATATATTATGTTTTATTATATTATAATTGTTGTAAAATGACATATGTACATGTTATAAAATACAGTTTTAGCTAAACATTTTTGATTACTCTAGTCTGCATTTTAATTTTTGGAAGTTATTGCTTATATTTAATTAACAGGGGCTACAAAATTTCATTAAAGGGCATTGTTGCCTGAAGCTGATCACACAAAAAACATTGGGCTGGCTTCTCTGGTGTCAACAAAAAGGGAAAACACAAATACCGGAAATACATCTATTGTGTAATAGCAGGCTTTCCTTTGTCTGGCTGGTCATTGGCTTGCAGATTTACAAACAAAAACGTGAAATGAAAAAACCCCGTCTCACACAGATTTCGAATTGATTTTGTTATGATCGTTTGGCAGTTTTTTTCAAGAGAAAACCTTTCTCTTGTTCTATTTGTAACAGAGCAATATCAATAGGGTCATTACGGTTGTTAAATATTTTGGTGTGACTGCGATGCATCCAAAGTTAACCATTTAAAGTACTGTAACATTGTAAGATGATAAGTATTTGAGGCAGAATCAATGATGAGGTCCTGATCACCTTCCGATTTCGTATTGTTGGTTGAGATTGTTTTCAAAGAAGGCACAGTGACGGAAACCTGCCTAACTAGTATTTTTCAGCAGTGGGATAGTCCTGACTTCATGTAACCTTTACAATGTTTTTATTATGGATAATGGTTTGTCTAAACAGATTGTAGTCAACGAAACCAGTAAAGCAAACTTGTGACGAAATAGTTTTGTTGGGACGAAGCCCACACAGACCACAGGAAGAGATTGACAGGAGAATGGACATCTTTCAAACAAGAGCTGAAAAATTGTAATCAAAGGCTTAAATGGTAAGTTCATTAGGCATTTGAATTGTTTTTTGAAATTTAAAAAATATTCAGCTATTTAAACTAGATCTGTAATGACGATAAAAAAGTGTTTAAAATTGCAGAGACTTATTGATTCAGTTAAGTTTGAGTAACCGTTAATTTTGTTTAAGTTTTAACCTTTCATTATGTACTGAACTAAAATCTGACAGCTTGTCTTTGTCTCACAGAACTGACGAGTGAGTGTACTGAGGGTTTTTTTCAAAGTGATATTTTCTACTCTTGAGTATTTTATATATTTTATCGTGTGCCAGCAGTGAACTCAAAATATGCTAGTTACTGGGCCATTTACTTGCCTTGTTACCGGAAACAAAACTGTCGTATTCTCAGTTGTTCAAAATGAACAACGGGGAAAAAACCGAGAGTTTGCACTTGGCTGACTTACAAAATTTACTGGCTATTTTCTCCTGCCAACCTTTAATTCAAAACACCAATTGATAACGTTGTCTCTTCACCGCCAGTGTGATCGCGTGGACTGAAGCGACCATGTGATGACGAAGTTTTGTTACACAACGTGCTTTCTCATGTTGCGTTGATTATAACCTGACCATCAAACGAAGCTGCCCGATTAATTATCCTGACCTGATTTTCGATTGCTGTCGATGGCATCAATAAAACTTTTCCAGCTCAGTTCAGCGTTACTTTAATTAGGCCGTAATAATTACAATAAAACGGTTTCTGTAGAAAACGAAGCTGTAGCTTCGTACTCATGCGGAAAACGCGAGAGTTGTCTACCGAGTGACTAACAACAGTTGTACACGAATGAACTGATAATTTTTTAGTGGCAAATGGATTTATTGTAATTACTGTTTGTATGTAACAACAAATCATGAAAGCATGTAACAAGAACAAAAAATTCAAGGTAATAAATAATAACGTGGTCGCAGGGGTTTAATTATACCCACATTATTATTACATTGTTATTATATTATCATCATTATATTTTTATTATATTACCATTATTATTATTATTATTATTATTATTGTTGTTGTTATTTTTAATTTGTTTTGATTTTGCTATGTTTATGTACCAGCTGTGCCAGGTCGCTAACCAGGGACCTCAAGCGACAGCAAGATAGATGTTTTTATGAGGAGTAAAAAGATACTATTTTTCGAGCCTAATTAACATTGATGAGTATTTTTTAAAAAAAAATGGCAAAATAATCTGTATTTGTAAAATAATAATTCATTATTGACTCCGTAGACTACTAACAGCAGGAAAATTTGAACTACACGTATAACATTTTAGATGGACAGTGATTTTCGTAAAATATGTGATGCCTCCATGAGAATAATTTTTTGGATTTCAGTTGGAGATAGATTACCGGGAATTTGATTGACACACTGTTCAGCATTCTCAGATATCATATCAAGTGCCCCATCAACGACAGGTAATGTGGTGGTTTTCAAGTGCTACATTTTTGTTATTTTAGTCTCGAGATTTACTTAGTTTCTCAATGATTTGAAGAGAGGTGTTATAATCTGCTGGTATTGTCATGTAAATAAGAGGCCAAGTTTTTTCAGTGTGGCTTTTGATGACAATATCTGATCTGGTTGCATGTATCATTCAGATGCATGCGTAAGTCCTGCAGAGTAGCTATGTTTTTATCTTCCACAACCTTTACTGGTTTATCTTCCCGCCAATTTTTTACACACCATCCAATGTGCATATTGGCCAGCCCTACCATGCCGATTTTTATACTCAGTTGGGGCTGGAATAGGGCATCCACAAGCCAGATAGTCAATTGCTAGATTGGTACATTATGTTACAGATGGTTACAGATTCGATATGAGAGATACGAACAATTTTTGAGTATGTTTGCCTGACAGTTGCGGTATGGAAGGCATTGGTCCTGAGGTGCAATGATGAATCCCTCGGTTTCAGTTTTGAGACCTGAAGAAGCTAACCAAAGATGAGTCAAAAATTTATTTACATTTATTTACAGTGGGATATTTACCAAGCAAAGCTTTGCTATCCCATTGTTCAATTAACGATTAAGGCCAGCAGTCTTTGCAATATTTTTTTACCCTTGTTACCTTTAAAGTTGGATTTTTCTCTACAAATTCAGTTGGCATACTATCGTTGTCAGAAACATTAAAACTTTTCACAGATTTAGAAGCATTGCATGGGATAAAATATGTTATTTTTTCTTTTACTCTTGTTTGAGTACAAATTTAAGCATCCAATCTTTGGTGTTTTCAGGACACATGTTGAGTCCAACAGTTCTAGGTATGCGGGTTCAACTTGGACCTCAGGGAATTAGACAACCCTGCCTTGCATAGTCACCGGTCGCCCTTTGGCAAGGCGTACCACCCGGTTTAGCCACCCTCTCGGGGTTACGGAGCCTTCTTCCTGTCGGCCCGTCCTGCCTGAGTGGGGTCGGTGCATTCCTGGCCGAATGAACTTCCGCGATGAGGTCACCGGCCAGAAATGGACACTCGCTGCCTTGCGAGCAGGTCTCTAGACCAAAGGCTAGGCCCACCGCCAATAACTGTGGTTGGCGTCTGGAAGGGCATCCGGCCACTTAAAAACTTGCCAAAATAAAACTATGCGGATCAAAAATCTACAATCCATACCGGATCGGTCGAGGCCCGGGTTACCAACGACCGCCATCACCACCGACCGGCAGGGTGGTGCTGGAAACTATGCGACTGCTGGACAACAAAGGAAGAGAAAAGGAGGCAGGAAAAGGAGAGAAAAGCGTGAGAAAAGGAAAGCAAGACAGAGGTCTTTGAGAATTGGCACACTGAATGTGGGGACCAT
>RDPX01000100.1:2027014-2040622 GCA_003991215.1 Morbakka virulenta
CACAACTGCAAGCCGGGGGGCCAAATCTGATAGAGCAACCTTTGGTTGATTGATCTAACATTGTACATCCTCCACTTCACATAAAGTTAGGCTTAATGAAGCAGTTCGTGAAAGCCTTGAACAAAGACCAAGAATGCTTTCAGCACATCAGACGAACTTTTTCTAGTTTGTCCTCTGAAAAAGTGAAAGCTGGGATATTTGATGGACCCCAGATTCGAAAACTCATTAATGACAGTAACTTTGAAGGAACCATGACAGTTGTTGAAAAGGCGGCATGGACTTCATTTGTAGATGTTACCTTAGGGAATTATAAATCTCCAAACTACAGGAGCTTGATTGCTGATTTGCTGAAAAGCTTTCATAAGCTTGGCGGCAATATGAGTATCAAAATGCAATTCCTGCACAGTCACTTAGATGTCTTATCGGAAAACCTTGGAGATGCTAGCGATGAGCAAGGTGAGAGGTTCCACAAGGACATAAAAGAAATGGAGGAAAGATACCAAAGCCGATGGGATATCCACATGATGGCGGACTACTGTTGGTCAATAAAGCGAGACTGTCCAAGTGTCAAATATGCAAGACAAAGTCGAAAAAGAAGCTTCCTACCATAAAGTGACATTCTTTTCCCTATTTCTACATGCTTTATATACGCTAGCATGCACATAGCTCGTTTTTTAATATATTTGCATATACTTGTATAGTGTGAATTTCCTTAATTTTCACTGTTAAAGTCCATTTTCACATCTGAATATGGTCTCATAAAATGTATCAACAGCCAATAAATTATTGTTTCAGGACAGCTACAAGTAAATACAACCCTTTTGTGCATATCAGTCGAATAAATTAAGGCTAAATATTTGTTTGTTTGATTTATCTGAAGTATTAAAAAGGCATATTATTTGCAAAATATGCACCATATAACTGCCACATAAAAAAACTGAGACCCGTTAAAGGAAAAATAATGACATTTTCGAAATCAGCATGTAAAGGTTACCCAGGATCAGTTGTCAAATGATTACAAAAATTTTGTTTCTCTGTGTTAATAAAAGTGAATCAAATTTCAATTTAAATAAATTTTATTCACCTAAAAATGACAAAAAAAACCAGGAATAACAGTTGCAATTTAACGGTATAACCAACACAATTTCAAACAATATTTTTCATGAAATAAAATAAGATATTGGCTATAATATTTAAAGTCTAGCTGCCTCTCTGCAATTAATTAAAATGCATAAAATGTTTTTAAAATTAACAGAACAATACAGCTTTTATTTTCCTTCAATTAGGAAATTTTCAAAACTTGAAAGACCCTGTTTTCAAAATTAATTGCTGAGAGACAACTTCTTGATTATAAATTACATGTTTTTTTCCTGATACAAAATGTATATTATAGACAATATTTAAAACAAATTAAAATAGCTAGTACATATATAGGGGATTTAACAAAATGACTTTGTGTCACTCACACAATTAATATATATATATATATATATATATATATATATATATATTCAGTATATATTCAGGATAACATATTACAACTTTACAATAATTGCTAGCATGAAGAATTGCAGAATGCAATTTTGAATATTTAGACTACAATTTAGAATGATTTTAGTTACTGAGTAGACTGGATAACAACTTAAAAAAGGTGGGTGAAAAAAATAAGAAAAAAGTTAAACGAGGTGCTCTGGTGTCATGAAAAGTGACCTTAAAAACATCATTTTGAACACATCAATTTACCCCCCAGATATGCCCCAGAATGCAGGATTTTGCATCTAGGATTTCAAAATTTTCTGGGGGCTAAATTTTCCCAGACCCCCCTAAGGCAGGTCTGTTCAATTATTGAACATACCTGCTCAATTATTGAACAGACCTGCTCAAACAAAACGAGTGGAAAACCCTGTGGCTGTATACAATCCCACTCCGGGTCTCCCGAGATACCTGAGGAAATGGAAAGGCTGGCTTCAGACAACAAATATTTGTATATCAGATAACATAATTGTAGAGTAAAATAGTAAGAAGTTAGTTTTATAATGATAATGCATTTCGTAATATATGTGCTGTCCCATTAAGCACTACTTTTTGTATTTCGGCGAGCTAGTTTGTTCCAGGCAGTTTTGCAATATGTTTTTCTATGTTTTTGTTTATAGGACCTAAAGCGCCTATTTCTACCGGTACAATAGTGGTTTTCGTTTTCCACATTTTTTCAACTTCAAGTTGCAAGTCTTTATATTATCAGTTGGTACAGCCATATCTATTAACAATCACGTCTTTTTATTGTGATCTTTAATGATGATATCGGGACGGTTGACCTGAATGGTCCTGTCCGTATGGATCCCAAAGTCCCATAAAATTGTACTTTTTTCATTTTCTGTGACAGGTTCAGGTTTATGTTCGTACCAATTAGTTGCATATGGGAGACCAAAGTGTTGACAAGCCTTCCAGTGGATATATTGCCCAACTCGATCATGCCTAAGCTTGTATTCGATTGGTGTTAAGATTGGACAGCCAAAAACTGTATGATCTATTGTTTCTCTGGAAGAGTCGCAAAACCGACAATTAGGGTTAGCACCGTCATGAAGGATTTCTGTTTGGAAATTCTTTGCAGGAAGGCTTTGGTCTTGCGCAGCCAGTATTAATCCCTCCGTTTCAGCTTTTTTCCCCGCGCTACGTAACTACTGATGGGTGAGTTTCTCATCTACATCAGCATTATCGATTCGCTTTAGGTATTGGCCATGGAGAGGTTTGTTTTTCCAATTTAGATTAATGTGTCTTATTCCTTCATTTTTTTGCCGTTTGCCTTACCATCTTAGCTTGCTTGGTGCAAGACATACTCTCTTCGCATACAACTTGGTCAACCTTAAGTTCTGCCATGAACTTACTACCTTCGTTAGTGATAGAGTGGGCTCTTTTCGTCTGTTCATGAGCAAGCACCAGTTTTAACATCCGACTCGAGGTTGATTCAAGATATTTACATAGTCCTATTGTCGTAGGTTTGTAGCTCAGTTCCAATTGCATCATTCCTCTTCCTCCATCTTTCCGAGGAATATACAGCCTATCCACGTCAGCTTTCAGGTGATGCATTCGGTACATTGTCATAAACTTTCTTACTTTCGTATCCATCTTCCGGATCTCGCTTAAAGACCGATTGATTACATTAAAGCTATATGTAACGACGGGAATTGTCAGTGTATTTTTTGCTTCTATTTTATTGTTAGAATTAAGCTCCGTTTTAAAAATACATCTAACCCGTCGGTAGAACTCTTTTTTAACTTTCTCTTTCATACTGTTGTGTTGGATTCCGTCACGTTGATTAATACCCAAGTATTTATATATTTCTCCAGGTTCAAGTTCTTCAATGGTTTCATGATCGTCTAATTCTATGTCACTTGATTGTACTAGTTTTCCTTTCTTAAAGGTTGCTTTAGCACATTTATCCAATCCGAATGACATATTGATGGCATTACTTAAAGTCTTTACAGTTTGCAACAGCCCTTCAAGTTCACTATCATTCTTTGCAAACAACTTTAGATCGTCCATATAAAATAAGTGATCTAAAACTTTACCATTAACTTTGTATCCATAGTCTGTTGAATTAAGCAGTTTCGGAAGGGGGAAAAGGGCGATACAGAAGAGAAGGGGAGACAAAGAGTCTCCTTGGAAGATACCACAATTTATGTTAATGCGATGGGATTTAAGAATTCCGTTTTCATGGCTTAAAGAGAGAGCTGTTTTCCACATCCTCATGCTACTTCGTATGAAATTGACGATTACTGGAGAGACTTTGCACAGTTCAAGTGATTTCAAAATCCAGCTATGTGGAACGCTGTCAAAAGCCTTCCTGTAATCAATCCATGCTACACTTAGGTTTCTGTGCTTCGATCTACAGTTTTCCAAAACCATCTTGTCTATGAGTAGCTGATCTCTACACCCATAGGACCCACGTTTACAGCCTTTTTGCTCTTCGGGAAATAAGTTATTTGCTTCAAGAAATGAATAAGTTCGATCCGTAAGAATTGAGGTAAGTAATTTGTATGTAGTACTTAAACAGGTAATTGGTCTGTAGTTTTTTGGTTTTTTTGTCTCGTTGGTTTTCGGTAATAGATATGTAGTGCCTTCAGAAAGCCACTGCGGACATTCTTCGGGGTTGCTGAGGAATTGTGAAAGTTGTTGGGCCATAATTTCATGACAAGAGTCAAGACAATTCAACCAGAAATTATGGACTTTATCAACACCTGGAGATTTCCATTTCTGTGCTTTACTCAGGACACTCTTGACCTCCTCAGTTGTAATATTGTTCCATTCCTGTACAGGAATGTCTGCATTTGATGATTCAATTTCTTTAATCCATTCAGCTTCTTCATTATGAGGTTGTTCCTTACTCCAGATGTTCTTCCAAAACTGTTCCACTTCTTCAATCTCCGGTGCTTCAATGATTTTAATTCCTTCTTTACCTACTTCCCTATAAAACGTCTTGCGGTTTGTCTTAAAAGTGTTATTTTGTCTATAGAACTTTACTCTTTGCTCAAATCTTTGCATCCTTTTCACTTTCGCCTGCAACGTCTGCTTTACAGTCTCCTTGACTTCACTTGTATTATCCCTATTTAGCTTATATTTCCTTTTGAGTTTGCGGCATATTCTACTTTTAACATTTTTTCCTCTATGAAGTTCCGATAACACAGAAAGTTCCCCTCGCGTGCCATCTATTTCGTTTTCTAATTTAACCCTCCATTTAGGTTTTTTTCTTATATATTTTCTACTTTTCTTTATCTTTATTCCACATTCAGAGGTAATAGTTTTCACAGTAGCATATATTAATTGGTTTAAATCAGTTAGGTCTAAGTCGTGGTCTTTCAGTTCTAAAATCATCTTTAGTGCCTTATTACCCATTCTAAAGTTCTTATTGTTCTTTTTGCTGTTTTGAATTTTTAGAAGGGATTCTCTTATCACTCATTTCAGTAAACTTAACTTTAGCATATTCTTCGAGTATGTTAGAAGTTATCCATTCAATATGACTCAGTTCCAACTCAGTAAATGGGAAATTCATACCTGCTTCAATATTATCATTTGTCGGTATTTCAGTCTCAATCACGTTAACTCTTGAATTTTCATTTACTTCCCCAACATCTCCATTCACATTTTCTGGTACCTCAATATTATCTTAAATTAAATCATCTGCACTATTTAACGAGTTCTCTAAATTTTCAGCACGGACAGTTTCTTTAATCAGGTTTAATTCTACATCAGTGAGTTATTTTTTATGATGTCACGACGGGGAAGCTGTGGGGAACGTTTTACTCTTTGCTCGCAGTGACAGTTGGAACTGACTGTGGAAATGGGAAATTGGTGGTAAGTGGCTACACGAAGTGGACCTGTATATTAAATGAGCTTATGTGTACCTCAAACATTGGGTGAAATTATATCAGGAAAGATTGCATAATTTGGTAGGTCTGACAGAATTAGGTGGGAAAATGTGCGATTGTACAGTAATTAGTCTGATTCTCTGACACCCCGATCTTGTGCTGCCAGCTACCAAAGTTACGATAGCCTGACCTCAGCCAGTTGAAGTTTACCCAGCTCTTTCTTGGAAGCTTGTGCCCAGCCGGGTAGGCATAGTCTCGTAGTGGGGTGGTTGTATTCTCCCATTCATCCAACCATCTTACAGCTTGCCAGACCGCTGGGGGTAGCCCATCTACTTTGTGCTTTATCGCTCTGAGTTGTAGAGGGAGAGGGTTTCTACTACGGAGCCGTTTGGTGTTGGGGTATTCGCTGACAAGTTCATGCATGGGATGTCCTTTGCTCTCACACTTGTTCGCTAAATCAAGCATGATTGATTCCCGTCTGATGTGGTGTGGCGGGATGCCAGCCATGACTTGCATGGGTTCCTTCAGTGTGATGGTGGGGCATCGACTGATGAGTCTTGAGGCAGAGTTTAGAACTCTGTCTAACTTTTGGGTGTGTGCACTCGTTATCCATACCGGTAGGCAGTATTCAGCTAGAACATATACTATTGTAAGTGTGGGTGATCTGAGGGTCGTTAAGTCAGATCCCCACGATGTTCCTGCAGGTCCTTTCAGTGCTGCAACTCTTGAGGAGGCTTTACCAACAAGTTTGTCTATATGACACTTGAAGGTGAGGCTTCTGTCAAAAGTGATGCCAAGGCACTTCGGATGTTTTTCAAAAGGTAAGTCTTTCCCATTAACGGTTACCCTGAGCTTGGCTTCAGCATCATTGTTGTTTAGGTAAAAGAGTGAGCTGATAGTTTTTTGGATACTTAGTTTCAGGCGCCACTGTTGAAAGTACGATGAAATGGATGCCATATCATTTGTAAGAGAGTTTTGGATTCTCTCCATATTGGTGCCAGGGTAAGCCAAGGCGAGATTATCTGCATACATGTATTTACACGAGAACTAGGCCCATTCGTTCCTTTTTGTCGAATGCATGTTCTGTGTCCGTGACCAAGGAGGCCACACGGTCGAGGGTGGAGCGGTTTGCTGAACCCCCCGCCTGCTCTTGAGGGGGGTGTCTATCTACGATAGGAGCACGTCGGTTTAGAATTAGTCGTTCAAAAGTTTATAGACCACTGATAATAGTGACATGGGACGGTATGCTTTAGGACCACTCATTTCAGGTTTTGGGATTGCGATGACGTTAGCTCTTCTCCAAATGGTTGGGAGTTTGCAACTGTCAGGATGGTTTTGGTAAAGGCTTCATAGGTTTCATTAATGTTATCACACTCTGGTGTTGGTAGGTTGGGTACAGCAGCATCAACTAGTTCTGCATACGTGGGTCAATCTGCCTTGGGGAAGTTCCATCTTGGAGCTGGGCGCGAAGGTGTTTGGGTATTAATTGGCATGTGTGTGTTTATGATTGATGGTCGGTGTTGAGAGCTGGGTGTCCTAGGGCAGTCCTACCGGGTGCAGGAAGTGCCCCATTCTACCAGCAGATGTCAGGGTTAGCTTCAGTTTTCCATCTCCCGGGCCTAAAGGTTTTTGGCTGTTTCGGTTCATATACCAGATGATGATTAGTACGACTTGCCCATTCAGCAAGAGTGGTTCGATTCTTGCCATTCCTACCGTATCCCCATTTGGTGTGGTGGCTATTGAAGTCACCAGCAAAAAGAGTGGGCTTAACAAGGTCTGGCATCGTCTGTGAACCGAGTTCAACTGGGGGTGGTTTGTTTACAGTCACATAAGTAGTATCAGCTACGCGGATGGCAATCAATTCAGTGTCTTGTTGTGGTGCACTCTTCATTAGTTTTTGGAATGGTACAGTGAACTTAACAAAGGATGCGGTGCCATGCACTTTGCTCGCTATGTGGTCAGCCAGGACATAGCCTGGTAATTTCAGTAGGTTCGGGGTATCACAGTGTGTCTCCTGGAGGAGTATCACATCGGGTTCATGGGCGAGAGTCAGTTGCTCAATCACAGTATTTTTGAAGTCTCTCAGGCCCTCGACATTCAACTGTAGTACGCTGAGATTCATAATGGAGATTCGTTTGGATATCAATAGTAGATTGTCTCATGACACAGTTCACTGACTTGGCTTGAAGTGTAGATTGAAGCAGACAGCTTAACAGGGAACACCGCGAAAAAGGTTGTGTCATGTCCCCTGTGATGTTGATATTGTTGGCTGAGAAATTCCTCTCTGCCGTAACAAAGACTCACAAAAGGGCAGCGACCAAGCCCAGTTAGTGTGGAAAATGACTTTAGAAAACAAAACAACAGTAATGTTGACAGGTTTAAAAGTCGTGCAAACTGCGATTGAAATGTGAAATATGATCAAGTCACACAATTTGACAGTGATCGTGCACAGTTCTCAGAACACGTTACTGTGGAAATTTCCTTGCAGTTACAGATAAAAGGGTTTCCTGCTACTCGGAAACAATCCTTATGGAATTTCAAATTTGGCCCAGGGTAAGTGGTTATACCGAGTGTATTAGTGTATTTGCAAAATACATTCAACTGAAGAAATAATATGAAAACCAGACCCAGCGAGCTGAAGTGTGCTGTTCCTTTCAACTCACGTAAATTTCATGATTGTCTTTTCAATTGTTTTTTTCTGGTGCATTGAATTATCCTGTCCTTCATTTATTCTGTTCAGGTGGTGGACGTCAAAAACTAAAGCAGACTGTAATTTGTTTGTGAAGAGGTGCCCTGACGAGTGAAGTACGACATCATATGTGCAGAGCTGCACGGTCCAACATAACCGCTGAAATTTCTGATGCCCTCTCTGCCTCTGCGATAACTTGCCAATCAAATATTTTTCAAATGGCTGATTTTGCAGTCTGTCTGACGTTTGGATACGTTTGGAGCTCAGGCAGATGAACATGATATGCATGCATGCACAAAGAAGTTATTTAAGTCAAATTATTTGCTTTGACACATAAATACGGCAGGGAAAACACAGTTCTACTTCAATGAAGTAACTTTTAGTTTGGGGCTGTGCACATTGACTGAGTTTTTGTATCGAAAAGACGAAACTTGGGGCCGTTTATTTGGGTCATGAAAAGACATCCTGTAATGTCACCCGTCTTTACACTTCTGATACGGAGTAAGATGAGTTTCCCATGCTAATTTTATGGTTTTCGCCACATTACAGTTTTATTAATCAGCGTAGTAATCACAGATCTAGATTTTGCAGACGACATCGCATTATTAGCAAGAAACAATGACATACGCCAAGAAATTACAAACAGATTACAGGAGATGAGTGCCAAAATCAGATTGATAGTTAACGAAGGCAAGAGCAAAGTAATTATTATACCTAATTCTGAAGTTCCACCTTTAAGACTAAGAGTCCAAGGGAACCTTCTCGAGTTTGTGGATAAGTTCCCATACCTTGGAAGCATTATTACCAACACCGGAGAAGTTGATTCAGACATTAACAACAGACTGGGAAGAGCCGGGACCATATTTCGGTCCATGTAAAGAATCTGGAAGTCGAACCAGCTAAACCTCAAGACAAAACTACAATTTTATTCTGCTGTAGTTGGCTCCACAGCCTTTTATGCAAACGAAAAATATCGAAAACTAACAAAAAGATGGATCAGAAACTAAGTGCTTTCCATCAGCGCAATCTAAGAAAATTTTGGAAGTATCGTGGAGAGATAGAATAACAAATGAAGAAATACTGAGGAGAACAGGAGAAAGAGAAATACGTAAGCTGGTAGAAGAGAGAAGGTGGACATTGGGTGGACACTTGCTGGGCGTTCCAGGTTGACGACTGACTCACCAGGCGCTGACATGGAGTCCGAGAAGAAAACGAAAAAGAGGCAGATTGGTGAAAACCTTGCAAGTGACCTTCCAGGAGGACCTTCTCGAATTTACTTTCGCAATATACAGGTCCTGGCCGAGGACTGTGACCTATGGCGTCGTCTTGCTGCCCAGTGTCTCAGCAGAGACTGGAGGATCTAAGGTCTAAGGTAAGGTAAATAACTAGATTTTTCTCCTCGAAAGGAATTTCTTCGCGCTCTAAACTCAATGTAGACATCTAGGCAAGGGGCCTAACGATCACTTAATGTTTGCAGATGTTTGTGTGTGATCCAGGCTTGATGCCCAAGGTCCGCATTGCTCAAGATATTTACCGTACTACATTGATGTGATGTAAATATGTATATATGTATATACTTTGGACTAAACGAGGCAAAGACCCCACAGAAAGGGACTCACAGATGAGGAAAGACGTGTTTGTATGTTCTAGACTTTGAGCCACTTGTTATGTAAAATCTGTTATGAAAAGATATAGAAACCCAAATAAATACTTGTCTGCTTACTGACTACTTCATATATTATGTTAGATTCGTTGATATTCGTAATAAACATAGAAAGCATTACTTCAAACTGCCTACCGGTAGTCGGACTGAAAACATTTTTCTGTTTTGCTGTTATTTTGTCACTGATTGTCACTCGTTATTAGTTTTTTTCATTTCATTGCGTCTTTGCCAGATGAATTAATGCTGCAACCGAAATTCGATGATATCCCGATGTTTTGCATTTTGTAATCTCTGGTAAGTAGCACTAGTGTTGGGGGTACTTGTTCCACTTGCTACAAAAACATCTGTTCATTTACCGTCCTTCCTCCAACTTGCAGTTATTGCCTTTCGTGACCATTTCAGTATGGAAGCCACTTCCATGACACCCATTTTGTTTTTTCCCTAAAAGTTGGTGTACTGCCACAGAAAATGTTGAGCTGCTGCACACATATTGAACTCCGAAGTGTCGGCTTTTCCGTTTGGTTGAGACTTGAAAATTTCTTTGCAGTGACTTTCATCGAGTTACATACAGCAGCCTGTGAATTAATGTAGTTTTGCAGTAGGGGCAGCATAGTAGATGCGGAGGCGAATCCTACTTGGCTAAAAAGGCGCCCATAAAACGTGATCAGCTGTTTATCGTTTCTCTGTTAGTACTTGGTCTACCGCTTTAAACCTATTTTTCATCTTCAGTGCCCAAAGGTCAATGCCAATGCTTAGTTGCACCTAATATTTCCAAGTGTGTTACCTTCCTTTACTGGCACGACTTCCATATAATGTGCAGGTAAGCAAATTTCTTTGTTTCACTCTGAACTGTGTAAAGACATTTTTTTTTTCACAGTCTTACGTCACATCGTCAAACTGAAAGGTATGAATTGCTATGCCATGGAAATGGGTACTGTCCCAGATTTTGCATTATGATATACGTTATCGACGGAAGAATGCATGAGTTTATCTTGCTCGAGATTTAGTGACACAGCGGAATTTATTCTCTGAAACTGGTCACATATTGCTGGTGCGATTTATGCTGAACATGAATGTAAAATACAAGTAGGCAAAATTTTGCCATTCTGCTGAATTAGCTCCTTTTTTCATGTTTGGAAGCATACCACCGTTACAAGGTGCGAAAAGTGTTTCCTTTCCTCATTGATGCCTTCGGTATTTTTCAGTACTACTACATTTTCATTTTAGAAAGCTGAAGCAAAGTAATAGAGCAATGGAGAGTGATGCTTCGTTTACATTAGACATCATTACTCTATACCTCTACGTTTTCATCCTTGAGAATCATAGGATAAAACAAAAGTAGTGACAGGAGCAGAAGACGTTTTGCTTTCTTTGTTAAAAGGGCTATCAAACTCAGAAAAATCTTTAAATATATCTTTCCATACTGGAAAACAGCTCGTATGTGATACGTACCATCATCTTCAGTGTTGTTACATGCGTCACACTTGTGTTGCCTTGAAAGAGTTCTCTTTGCAAAATGATTAGACTTTGACACCCCCCCCCCCTCTGTCATCATAAATCCAAGGTAGGTTGGAATGGTAATTCCTGGGGTTGACCAGGATTCGATTTCGGAAGTTGTCCTGAATTAATGAGCTTTTGAGCTATAAGTATGCTGTCCAAACTTTTCAATTCTTGCTTACCATGCCTGTTTTCTGTCATCCTGAATTGTTTCTGATGTTGTTTCTGTGTTTTACGATGTGGGTGACCTATCTACTCCTGACAAATACCGACGTGTGTCTTCTTTCAGTCATTAGTAAAGCCATTGAACAACTTCTCAACAATGCACTGGTGGAATTTTTGCAGAACCTTTAAATGGTCTCGCTCTTCTGCTGGCCATTTTGAGTGTAGTCACAGAACTAATCGGCTAGTTTATAAGTAGTATGGTATAGTATGGATAGATAGAATTTGTAGAATGTTTTTGGTATCATTTGGGTATTTCTCTCGGATCATGAAATGCCTGGCACTCTTGATAAAATTTAATCTGATAACTAGATCATTAATATTACAATTTTTGTGGGGGTCTACTTAAGCTTGTCAGATGGTCTATTTTCACCCTTTCACGATCAAAAAACAATTTGTACGATTGTTAGACAATAGGATCCTTATTAACCCGACTATTATATTTTCTGTTTACTAGGTAGTTTTTTTAACAGAGGTAATTAATTCTTTTCGAATAAACAGTGATTTCCTTGCTCTCGTTCTCGTTTTTCTGTGGTTTTCCCTGTGAGAAACTCACTTTTAAATAGTAGTTACCCTTGTGGTGTGTAAATTTTGTATCATTCCACTCATCGCTGAGAGCACACGAGCCAAGACTTTATTAAAAGGTGATAGTACACTTTGTTTAAACATTGTTAAAGAAAAAGTGTTTGGCTACTTCAGCTCTCAGAATTTCACATGGACCTGGGCTGGCGTAAGAGAAAAATTAAAAGCCAAAAGTGCCTCATCTTTATTAATTTTTTAATAGTTTTGTTTAGGTTGAAAGCTTCGGCATCGGGGAAAAAGGCAGCTTTTAATAATAAAATGCATCGGGCTCTCCAAAATAAAGTGGCTTTCCCCAAAGAGCATGCAACCATAAGGCTTTTTTAAGATAGGAGTTACTACCGTAAACCTACTGGTTTACTCCGCAGAACGTTTATTAAAAAATATTAAACTTTGCAGAAGTTTGATATTTTTGCCCCGATGTGGCAATGTTTCATAATGAAAGCAATATCATTAGGCAGCTACTGAGGGAATTTAAATTTTTTTTTTATTTATTACTTGACTCACCGAATTAGATTTCGTTGTTTGTGTTTGAGCGGTCATGATATCCTGAAAGCTTTTCTCTCCTCCTTTCTTTTCCCATTTTCCGTCCTTTTCTCTCGTTCACACCCTTTCTTTCACTTTCTCTCACTTTCTCAGTTGCCTTTGACCAAGGTGTTGTTTATTAAGTGTGTGAATTACTTGGAATGGTGTGAAGTTATGATCTGCAATGGCTTGCCCAGATTTTGACTTTTACTGACGACAGTTGTTCTGTTGTTTCTGGAGAAAAGTCTTTTCACACATATTTTTCTTTAATCAAATTGACAACTTTGTCTAGCTCCCAGGAAGCCTTGTGAGCTTTAATTTTGTGTCACAACTGCACCTGGTACACCCAGTAAGTTTTTTTCAAGCTTGGTGTTTGTCACATGAAATTTGAGTGCCGGACAGTATGCCCTGCAACCACATGCGCTCCGTGTAGGCATTCCGTTGCAGATGTAGTCATTTGTTGTTTTAGTGATGTGTTGCATCGTTTTGACGTCAGTGTAGTCTTGAGCAAGTGTCAGTGAAACAAAAAATATCAATAAGAACTAAGTAATTGTCACACGGTGAAAAGAAGTATAACTTGAATATGTGTGATTCGGCATAAGAAGGTACCGTTTTGTGGGAATTAAAATACCTTTTTTCATCTAAGTTAACTTCAGTAATAATAATGAACAAAGTTCATGTCCAGCATGACAGCCTGCACAGGGAGATGGTATTCACCTGCCGGACGAGAAAACTTAACCCCGGCTACCGACCAGTAGCTTTAGAGGTTAAGCACCTTCCTCAATATGTTGGTAGTTCCAATGATGGTAGATGTTTGGAGTCCACCCAAGACATCAGGGATGCCCAACTCTTTCAAACTGCGCTCCAAGCGCTTCGTCACCACTCCTAAGCTTCCCACGACGATTGGGACAACGCTGGTACATACACTATGTAACTTTCGGATTTGTTGGGCCAAGGGAGAATACTTAGTGACCTTTTCTTCTTCTTTAGCTGTCACATTTCGATCGGAAGGCACAGCAAAATCTACAACCAGCCATCTCTTCTTAGTGCGGTCAACAACAACAACA
>RDPX01000100.1:2048230-2077141 GCA_003991215.1 Morbakka virulenta
TAAAAAGTTGAAACCGTTGCTCTAAATTCATAATTGATATTTCTGGGGAAAATAGGATTTGAAAAAAATGGATTTGGTCGGTGACGCGCCATAACTCACCGAAGGAATTTCTAAACAAAATCCAATAAATATTTGATTTCAACGCAATGTCGACAAACGATGAAAGGCGTATTTGATGATGATGATGATGATGACGATGATGATGATGATGATGATGGGGAAAATAGAAAACGTCGCTGGTACAGGAAGGGATAAAAATGGCTGATTGCCAAATTGAGAACATCAATTGACAAACACCTTTTGTTGCGGAAGATTGTTCTTGTCAGAAAAAGTTGAATTGTGCAGGATTAAACCTGAAGGAGCTAGGAATAAATGAAGTAAATAACACTTAATTAAGCCATTTCTTGATCCCATACAACAATTACGGCCACACAAGTTTTGTACTTTTACTTGAAGCTACACGTTTATCCTACATCACACAATAGTCCAATGGGGCTTCTTGCAACCTCTCCAGCTTGCGCTGCATGGTTTTTCTTGACGTTCATCTCACTATTTACTCAATAAAGAATAGCTGAAACTCCTCGCTTTGCTATTGTTTCTCCTTGAAGTCTTACATATTATTCTATTTTATATTATTTTATTATAAATAAATATATAAATTTGTTATATTCTGATATTTTTGTCATTGTTGAAACAAAATAATACAAATGTGAAATGTCAAATGTCAAATTTCAGAGGAACGACCTGGGAAGTAGATGGTATTAGTTGTACTAATTAATAGCTGGTTTAATAATTTAACCCACTTTGGATCTCTTACTGGAGTAGGCATTGAATTACAAAAAGCTCGTTTGTAATTGTATCATGAGTTTTTTTATTTCATCCGGTGTTTGTTAAGGTGTTCCATTTCAATTGTCAATTAAACATAGGTAGTCGTGCCATTTTCAGTGGGTTCAGTTTAACCGCAAATTTCTTAAACATACTCGAAAGCAATGATAAATACGAGGTTGCTGTTATTTGCACAAAATGTATTGTGGTTATAGATAGGTTCGTAAGCAATTGATCGATTCACTATGAATGCGATTAGAAACTTACATTTAAGAGGCGACCATCTATTTTTGATTTAAAATTCAAATTTAAGGAGCCTTGGTGTTACTGTGCGAATATTTTTGGTTTTTCTGCTTGTACTGTCGGCTTTTTTAGAAAACCTTGTCCTGCAAGAGCTGCAAACAACCAAAAAAATATAGAAAATTGTAGTATACAAAATATGAATAAAAATGAATACTTAAACTGCTTAAATGTTGCGAAGATCATTTAGCACCGTTAGGCCTTAAAATATCCTAAAGGTGTTGAATTGAAGTAACTTAAACTTGAAATAACCTCGCACAAGATGGTCAAGAAACGTTTTATTATTAATCTTTACAAAAGGTCGACAGAAACTAGCTTTTTAGTCGGTGTAATTGATGCAAATTGAATCAGGTGTGAAGAAAATGAAATTTATTTGATGGATATTCATAAATAACTTGCATAAGATGGTCGTAAATTACACATACTGAGTTCCCGCTTCACTATATTTTCTTTGGTTTTTTTGTGCGGCAAAAGACTGCAAGAATACTCAGCAATTCAGTGTTCCTCGGGTTAAATTTCACTTTAGGCACACACTTGTGGTTTATTTCATAGCTGGTAAAATCAAGTTTTATTAAATTGAATGTCAAATAGATTGACCTTCCATTCACTTTTGTGACGCTGAAAAATTATTCTAGTTCTACTTGTTGTTGCTCATCTTCACCATCGCCTTGATTGTTTGTTTTTTACTTTTCTTCATCTTTTTTATCATTCTTTGGTCTCGGATGGAGGCACTCCTTCATTACATGGACGCCAGTATGCTCGGCCCGAAGTACCTTCCTATTCTAGGTTGGATTTTCTCATATTGCCACCTGCAACAGCTTTTCATCTCGTACTTGACTTTTAACTGCCAGTCCCCCTTCTAGTACCAACTGATAAATCTAAGGTCGACCCCGACTATTGCTGTGCAGTTGAAAAAACGAGACACGGCAGCTTGCTTTGAGTGGCGATTGAAATTAGAAACCTGCTCTGCAATAGTATTATGAAAATGGTTGACTTACATACAATCATTTAGTTTTTTACACTCAGCTTAAGTGAAATATGAGATTATATTGTTAGACGAAAAGCGTTGTAAAAAAGCAAAAAGAGTCCAAAGAAAAGCGCATTTGGATAATATAAGAAAAGCGCATTTGGATAATATTTTCGTTCTGAATAATAACAGAAAATCAAACGTCAATGACGAGCAGTTCCTTCAAAATATTTTATGATTGAAATTGGGAAGTTTTAAAGGTTGGGGAGAACTCCTTCAGAGAGCCCCAGTTAGAAAAGGCGCCTATTAAATTAACACAACACGTGGTTCCTGTAGATAGATGTGAAGTCATGTAAACAATTAATTATGGGACAATGCAACTCTTTTCTTTGTATGTGATTTTTTCTTTAGAAGATTTTTTATGCTGGTCTTTTTTGGTTTTCCTCTCGCAAAACAGGGCTTTTTGGTTCAAGAATTCCACAAAAGTCAATGAATCAGAAAAAAGACAAAATACTCACAGTTCTCTTTTTGTTGTTGATTGCTTCTGGGTACACAAACTCCAAAAGTGCTGTTGGTCTTATTGATGGGGATGTTGTTATAGGAGGTTTGTTTCCAGTACATCAGCTGAATAGCCAGAACACATGCGGAAAGAACATCAAGGAGGCGTATGGGATACTGAGACTTGAGGCAATGGTGTATGCTATTGACCAGGTAAGCTTAAATATGTTGTGTCTTCCTAAGTTTCCTTGAAAACAAGAAACCCAGCGGTGCCGTTTGTTATTCACAAAAACATGGAGCGACTGGCATGTGACATAGACAAACTGTGCTGTGTATGAATTATGATGGTGAACCATGTTTTACACGATTTACTATTAATAGGCATGATTCAGGATTTACATTAGATAATTGGAATCCGTAATAAATTGACAATGCGACTCTTATTGTTCATTAGTAATGTTTGTATATTTACACAATATATAGAAAGGGAAGAAAATCAGAGTTAAAGGATAAAGACTAAAATTTTAGCAGGGTCCTTTGATGGTAGTCGTTCTGCACTCTGTAAATCTTAATGTCTGTAGAACATATCCTTTTATGCGTTTACTATTTTGTTGAATTTTTACCCCCAAATCGCTAGTTACATGGTTCATAAACTTTCTACAGCAGCTAAACATTAATTCCAGCCATACTCCAGCTACGTCGTTTTAGGTTTGCACAATCTTTGTAAATCCACACGGAATAGCCCAAGGCCAATGTTATTGCAATCAATGAGAAAGTAAAGTGACAGGAAGTCAAACTAGCTGCAAAGATTTTATAGGATAACATCAAAGCAACTGCAAACATTTTTTAGGAGAACATCAAACTAGCTGCAAAGATTTTATAGGATAACATCAAAGCAACTGCAAACATTTTTTAGGAGAACATCAAACTAGCTGCAAAGATTTTATAGGATAACATCAAAGCAACTGCAAACATTTTTTAGGAGAACATCAAACTAGCTGCAAAGATTTTATAGGATAACATCAAAGCAACTGCAAACATTTTTTAGGAGAACATCAAACTAGCTGCAAAGATATTATAGGATAACATCAAAGCAACTGCAAACATTTTATAGGAGAACATCAAACTAGCTGCAAAGATTTTATAGGATAACATCAAAGCAACTGCAAACATTTTTTAGGAGAACATCAAACTAGCTGCAAAGATTTTATAGGATAACATCAAAGCAACTGCAAACATTTTTTAGGAGAACATCAAACTAGCTGCAAAGATTTTACAGGATAACATCAAAGCAACTGCAAACATTTTTTAGGAGAACATCAAACTAGCTGCAAAGATTTTATAGGATAACATCAAACTAGCTGCAAAGATTTTATAGGATAACATCAAACTAGCTGCAAAATATTTTTGAAGTAACTGTAGTTGAAATGTACTACCAAAAACATATGCGTGTACTTACCAGGGACTTTGCAACACTGGTGGCAAATTTTTGCGTCAAATTTATTTAGCTTAAAATCTGAAATCTCTGCAAGGTTTGAATTTTATGAAACCCAAATATATTTAAAGAAATTGCATAGATTTTATATGTGACGTTGATTATCGGCGAAGAAAGGTATCGACAGTCAATAGTCGTCTCGAAGGCACGAACTTAGTTTCCCCTACCCCCTACCCCTCCCCCCCAGGTTTACCGATTTTACTCTGACCTTTGCCTTTGTACCTGTAGTTTTACCGTTAGATTTTGAAGGGTACTTTAAACAACGGAACATGAATGGTGAAAATCACAACCATATGAAAAGGATGTAAAAAACTAAGTAGAAAGGTTCCGATATATTATGAGAGTCGACTGAGAAAACGAAACAAGAAAGGCGCTGGATAGCAGTGTTAAAGGTGATAGTGAAATCGGAATAAGAAGAAAGGTTAAGTGACACAGTACGGCTTAACGAAGTACCCAGAGCATAGTAATTGTGAAGTCTGTTGACGGATACGTTGTCCACTGAGATACAAAACTAGTTTAGTAATCAACAAGAAGCTGAAATTTGCTGGCAATATAACAGGACAGAAGAAAAAAAATACACATGGTGAAAAGGTGTTGACCGCTCAAAACTAATCAAACATACAGAATTATTTTTTTACGAGTTGGTACAGGAGTAGACTTTTTGAACTCGTATTTCAGCTTGAATGAACTCATATATCAGCTTGCATAATGAAAGTATTTTATACCGTCACTCACATATATATGTACATACATACCATTGGATAGGCATTTATTATGCAGTTCTTTGCAGTGGATGTTAAATGACTTATTCCAGCTAATGCCCCACGGCTGCAGTTTGGAACTGCAACCGCCAGAAATATTGCCAATGACCAAATTATACTTTATAACTTCTATCTCTTTGATATGTTGAGCCTTGTAGCTGGAGAACGAGCTCCAGATCAGCAACCCACTTTCAGAGTTTTGGCTCCAGACATACTTTAACCAAAATTGCATTCACGTTTTTCGGTTCATGCATTTCTGCTCGTTTTTACAATTAAGCTTATTGACTCGTCATTCAAAAGCTTAACATCTTTTATAAACACTAATGGTAGAATCTTTGTAGCATCCGCCACTCCCCAAAGCATACAATTTTATCGTGGCCAGGACTTCCCATGGTTATTCTTGGCACTAATTGACTCAAAAATGTAGTCAACAGACATGACCCACAGAGTCGTTTCGTCCATATTGCCTATGAGAGCCAAAGGATAGTGCTTGCGCTTCTGTATTGCAGTCACAAATCTAAGAAAATCATGCATTTTGTCATTTGGTACCTCTTCTGGTTTATATGCAACATGCGTCTGAAGGAAATTCTATTGCTGTTTATGAACTTGCGTAGCCATGAGCACATTTCCCCCAAAATATGTTTTTCATGCAGACTTTGCTGCTAAAAGGCCTCCTACTTTAAGTCCTTCTCCTATACACCTTTTTCTCTTCGTTTTTGTTCCATTCGAGTAATGCAAACAAACGTTTTTTGATCGAGGAATTAACAAATTTCAGTGTCCTCTTGTTTCTGGCGTTCTCAAATTATTTTCTGTCAAAAGAAAAAAATCGTCAAGCGTAGTTGTTCCCGTTTTATTTATCGGAAGTTACAACTTTAAACTTAAGGCTAATGCCATATTACTGCACTTGTTGTCCTTTGTGGGATGGAGTTGACACTGCCATGCTGAAATAATTAGCACAACATAGACCGACCTTGTGTTATATCATCCAAATAAATACCGGAGTGACGTTAGGGGGCAAATCGAATAGCAACACTTTAGGTCGATTGTAACTTGCCCCGTGGTCAGCTTTAATTAGTTGTACATTACTATTAGGTTGGTGAGAGAATATGCGTTGTCCGTATTTATATAGACGGCAAGCTTTGGTTTGTTTACAAACGTAAAGTAACGCATATGTCGAAATTTTTACAACGAAATACGTTTCTTGTACAAGAGAATTTCAAATGTTCCTAGGCATCTGGTCATCTTTCGTTGGGGAAGCCTTAGACTCAGAGGAAAGTGAGAATGCAGCAGATAAGTATGCGAATGCTATGCTAAATAATTCAGCTGTTACAGTCATGTGCCAGAAGAAAGCAGCAAAATTGTTGCGTTCTTTTTGAAACATGGCGCGACTTTGAAATAGGTGGTCACCAGCAAATATCGCCATTCAGTAGAAGCGAGAGATTTAGAGGTTCCGTGTGTAATTGAATTTTTAAAAAAGCGCAAGACTGATAGTGAAAATCAGGAAGTTACTCGTAACGTAAGGAATCGTATTTTTTGAAGGAGTGCATGCAGGGATGAGCATTGATTCTTTAAAAAATTTTAATAGATAGAGTAGTCGCTTACAGTGGAACAAGGGATTATTGGATGAATTACGGTAAAAATCACTGAAACTATTACAGCAGTAAATGCAAAATAAAACTGAGTTTATGTCTCTACTTAGTAAAATATTTAAGTCAGGACACTACGGGTAAAATGTAACTAAAAGAGAAGGATGATGATGATAATGATGATGGTGATGATGATAATAATAATAATGATGATTATGATGATAATGATGATGGTGATGATGATAATAATAATAATGATGATTATGATGATAATGATGATGGTGATGATGATAATAATAATAATGATGATTATGATGATAATGATGATGATGATGATGATGATAATAATAATAATGATGATGATGATGATAATAACAATGATGATGATGATGATGATAATATTGTTTCAAGCCAGCACAATAACAACCGTACAGTACGTTTGACCAAGGACTACACACTATCTGTGATTACAGTGCGCCAGCTGCACTTTTGGTAAATTAAACAATGTATATAATTAAATCTGCAGAATTGTTCGGGGATTAAGCAGTGTAGCCTGGGACATCACAATAATTGGAATCAATTGTTTTAGATGGTACTTATGGTGCAAAGCAGTCTCCACGTTCTCCAGCCATGGGATTCTAAACGAGCCTGACTCCAAGACTACCCCCCGACAGTTTCCTCTCTCTTTCTTGCTCTACCAGTCGTCGCCATGCCATCTCCGATGATCCATTCTTTCTTTTCCTTCAGTACTCCAGTTTGTGGCTGGCGTGAAATTATTCTCTGTTTCTTTCCCTTAAGATATTCCCAATGAATTTCTATCTTCTACAAACTTCATTACTATTGTGTTAAATTCTGACTTTTACTAGTTCTGTACTCTTCCCGTTGTAGTCTTGCCATATAATTCCTAAAGTTAGTCCATTTCATTTTGTTTGGAAAGTATCAATCGTTTTGTTTTCTCTTTTTGTAGGTTTCTATTATTCACAGCCATACAATAACACTCGAAGGCCTAGTGTTTTAAAGTATTTTAACTTTGTGTTGTGGCTTAGGATATCAGAGTTCCATATTTTGTAGGTTAAATTGGGCTTTTGGTAGTAAGTTGTCAAGAGCTTTGATTTTCCATCAACCGAAACAAATTCTCCAAGATATTAAAAAATGTTCTGCATCTTCGAGAGTTTCTGCATTTTTTGTGATACTTACTTAACTGTTGGCATTCATTATGGGATCTATACATTTTGGACCTTAACATTTAAACCGGCTTTCTTTCCTTCCTCTTATAACTTCTCAGCTTTGCGCTGAATTAGTTGCTGTCTTGATGATAGCAGCGCTATCCCATTAGCAAAATTGAAGTTATAACATTTTAACGTAAATACGGCTGCCTTCAATTACATTATTTTCTTATGTTTTGCAAGATGGATATTTGGTTGGTGCTGCTTACTGCTCATTACTCAGCTTGCTCCTGTCTTATTTTCTTGTCAATACCCCTTTTGATTTTGTCAGTTGTTATTTTGCGCAGAATTTTGTTTACGATTGTCACAAGGTTTATACATATTCAGGTCGTCCGTTCCTGCTTATCTACCAATAAGCCTTTTTTCCGTCTCTTTGGCTTTTTTAGCGCCCATACCTCCTCTAGTAAGACCTCTAGTAACTTCTAAATTTTAGGGGTTCCTCATAATCCTTGCTGTTTTCTAAAATTCCCTTTCCAAATTCTTGTCGGTTCAGGATTTTACAAAAAATGTTCTTTTTGTTTTTCTTTTCGTTTAATGCAGATAGTGACGATTGTTCCTTGTTTGACTTTCACAGCTGCGCTTTGACGAAGCTGTTTATTGCTGAGCATTTTGGTAAATTCCTACAGTATTTTCATGCTTGGGGTCAACGCTTCGCTCTAAGCATTTTGTGCAATATTCTTCAGCCANCTATCCCATTAGCAAAATTGAAGTTATAACATTTTAACGTAAATACGGCTGCCTTCAATTACATTATTTTCTTATGTTTTGCAAGATGAATATTTGGTTGGTGCTGCTTACTGCTCATTACTCAGCTTGCTCCTGTCTTATTTTCTTGTCAATACCCCTTTTGATTTTGTCAGTTGTTATTTTGCGCAGAATTTTGTTTACGATTGTCACAAGGTTTATACATATTCAGGTCGTCCGTTCCTGCTTATCTACCAATAAGCCTTTTTTCCGTCTCTTTGGCTTTTTTAGCGCCCATACCTCCTCTACTTCTTTTGTCTTTTCCCAAATACTGCGCAATGTATTTTTTTACTCCTCCTGGTTTAACACTATTTATTTTTCAGTTTATTTCTCCTGTTTTGACATTGTTTTCCAGGACGTCTGCCTGATCCATGGTTTGGGGTTTTTTTACCCTATGATATTTTCTGAACCGTCACTATATTTCTTTTATGTTGTTATCTATGGTTTCATTGTCATCATTTGGATAGTTTTCCTGTCAAGAATTTTTAATTTATTGCCTAGTTTTTGAATTGACTTTCACTGAATGTTTTCCAGTGTGAAGTTTTATGTCCCGTATTTCTTCTAATGCAAATCATTTCTGATTACTTTTTAATCATTAGTTTTATTCAGTATTTCACCAGGTTGTAATCACTTTCTATATCTGCTTCGCTATGAACTCAAGTATCTGTTACTGAAGACCTTCACTTGTTAATTAAGTTGTGACCCGTTTGATTTTTTATTACACCGTCTTGAGGCAACTTACTTATACTTAGAAGCTCCCGCGTCTTCCAAAGCATGAGGCACTCAACACTCTCCAGTCAACCGTTAGTCAACGTCCTGACGGCACCCCTGCACCAGTTGACTCTGTTGAAGTCTCTGTGAATTGTCGGGTGCCAGTTTACTTTTATTCGATCTCTTTTTCTGTGGTGCGAGGTCTATCACATCACCTCATTGACGAATCTCGATTGGGCAGTCATGCAGCATAGCTTATCCAGTTGATGCGCTGTTTACAGATCGCAGTAGACAACAGGAGTTGTTTCGGTTTCTCTTTGACGTATTCGTTTGTGGTGAAGCAACTCTAGTTGATGCCCATGATCTTCCGGGGGCATTTTGAGTCTAAGACGTCAGGTTCCTGATCTTGGCTCGATTTAAGATGTCGAATTTCGCATTTTTATATTAGTCTGGAAATACCCATGTTACCGTTTTGGGCTTATGTATGGGGTAATATAGTTCCTATGGTTACTAGTTCATTCATTGCACTGATTTACACAGCCTATCTTCATTATCGCCTTCACCATGGCTCCCCACTATGAGTGATTGGTGAGGTGCTAAATCTGTACTGAACTGTATTGGTATTTTCTTTTTTAGTGCTGGCGAGAATGATTTGATGAGGAATATGCTCTGCCTGTGGGTTTTTTGGCAGAAGCTACTTTATAAATAAACCACGGATAAATACGGAGACAACTAAGTACCATCGATACTCTGGGAACACACTCACACACATGCATATTCCATTGTTTCGCTGAAAATGTATCACTTTTAATGCCTTTTATTTTTAAAAGCCAAGAAACGTTTCATGAGCATTTTGAAGCGTTATGTACTTAAACAGAACGTTAAGTGTTCTTTGTTAGAATTATCACTCAACTAGTGTCATTCAGAAGTATACTTTGGATGGAATACCAGAGTCAGAGAGCCTACTGGATCGAAATAGAAAAATGGATTTAAGTTTAAATATTAAACGCATGTCAAATATGCCCCACCCCCTCCTACCCCATCCCATTGTGCTTGCATATCGTTGCATAGCTGATGCTCCTAAGCCTATAACGATTTTTGTTTTTCATACCTAAGTAGGAATTTATGTTAAGTACAAAATTCATTTTGTACTTAGCTCCGGATATCAAAGATTTTATTTCAAACTTCGAAAGTTTAGCTGACATGTAAGACAAAAAACGAGCACGATGGCACCGAGTTTAAGTGCGGCAGAGCACTTTGGCAATTTAGATTTGTTTTATTGTGGCCAGTATAGTGGAAGTATCGGGTTTTGGAATTTGAGACAGCACTTGTTTAATACCAGCAGGCTTGTTATATTTGACACAAACGTTGTTCTCGGCCCTGTCATGAAAGCCTAAATTACTTATTACTATTATTACTTATTATTATTACTTATTATTATTATTAAATTACCTATCCTGATACAAGAGAGAAAATAGCGGATGTCTACCCCATTCGACTGTACTATTCTTTTATTAATATAGTATTATTTATTACAAGTGTTAGTGTCTCAAGTTTTTGTTACAAAAGCCCATAAAACTGTGAGAAAACAGCTTATTGTAATAAATATGATAATTTGAGGTCAGAATGGAACCATATTAATCAAGAACGTGTGAGCACTTATCACTGTCAAATTATTTGATTTCAGTTACAGAAGTCAGGATCTCGCACTACTCTATTAATCAGATGGTGATAAAGAAGAATTGCCAGATGTTAAAGTTGTAATGGGGGTCAAAATGACCTGAATGTATACTCAGAAGTTAAATATGTGTGAAAAGAGTGATGTTCCTTCCATGAATGCTAGAAGGGAAAATAAGATAAACAATATTGAAACTTTGAAAGTAGAACAGAAATCTGAATGCCAACAAAGAAATAGAGGATTTGAATGACTGCCAATACCTATGAAAATATTCAGGTCCATGAGATGATAGTTTTATGGATCTGACATTTGTATCAAGTTGTACTTGACCAAAACATCTAAATGGACAAAGGGTCTGGTCTGAAGTATGGAATAATAACATGGTAAATTAAAAGCAATGAATTTTCTCAAAAATTGCTTTAGTAAACTGACACGGAGAATCTTTTTTAACAATAGTCGGTAAACGAAGTATTTCTAAATTCATTGCAACGTTCTTGAACATTCAATAATTCATTAGATCTATAACTTTAAATGATAATTAAAAACTTGCTAGAAAATGAAATAAAACTAGATTGCGGTTCTGTAGTTTACACAATGTTTTCGATATAGAATTAAACAATTCTTTTATTAAAACCAATATTTAATGGTAGTAATGGGATGTCATTTTTTAAACGAAAGCTAAAGTGTTGTTGAAGCAGCAATATACTATCTTCCCTCCCAAGATAAAAAATAAAGCAATCATGATAATATACATGTTGCCAGAGCAAACACAGCCGAAAGAGTTATTGTGGGATCCTGTCAGAGTGCTCAAACTACGCAGGCGCAGTGAGCTCAGGATTATACATTATCATCCACGTTATACATATACATATGCTCAATCTGGAGACAGTGCCGTTTCGCCCTATGTGGGTTCATCAGTGCAGAAATTTATAAAAACTGTGAATATTAACCGTGTATAAAAAAGCTGCCTTAACACTGATAGATAGAGAACTGTCTTTTGGAGTTCTTGCCAGTTGTTGTGAATGCAGGCTTACGTGCCCACGACCGTTATCCAAAATATATTTTTTGTTTACTGGTGTGGGTTTAAAACATATATTCCAAATATATATATATATATATATATATATATATATATATATATATATATATATATATATATTACAAACTGATCCTAAACTGATAGTGATGATGAGGATGATAATGATAGTGATAATGATAATGATGATGGTAATTATAGTTTTTGCTCCAGAATAGTTCAGTATCTATTATAACAGTTGCAATGCAAGTCCTAAAAAATGTATATATAAAAATTAGTGGGACATCATTAGCAATTTGCATTGAAAATGAGCACCTGCAATAAACTATGTGTCTTCAATTTCTGTAGATCTGTGCTGTTTTTCCCCCCGTAAGCTTGACGATCTTGATTTTGAGGATTTTACCCGGCGCATAACCTGTAATCAATAAGACACTTAATTCAAGACAGGGTCGCCTTATCCTGAGACATGCCATTGATGTATCATTTTAAGCGTTTTCCTGTAATTGTGTATATCGGTTACAAACTAAAACGTCAGAAGAGCATACTTTTAGTGAAAGACTTCATTGCCCTTAGTGAAATCTGCCGTTAATTTACTTTTATTTTCTTTTAACCAAGCTTTATTTGGAACTCTTTTTAGAATCGTAGAAGTTTGTTTTGGGATTTTACAACCAATATCAACAACCAATTAAAGCATAATTACATTATCTTTTCATTTTAGATAAATAGACAGAAGTTTCTTCCCATTAAGCTTGGGGCAGAAATTCGAGATTCTTGCAATCTAGAACCAAAAGCCCTCGATGAGTCCCTTCAGTTTGTAATCGACTCGGTAACTACTTGTCAACCAAATGTTGGTAAAGGTAAAAATGAAAAACTTGTTGGTGTAGTAGGAGCAAGTCTCACCTCGGTAACAGCACAAGTAGCAAGTTTACTAAGGCTTTTTAAAATACCACAGGTAAGAGAGAGTATGGGTCATGTTTTCTTTTCCCACACAAAAAGCTAGTTTTTATTTGTTTCTTTTTTCTTGTATTGTGTCAAATTAGTTTGATATGTAACTTTTGCATTATGAGCGTTGATAACCGTAAATAGTCTGGGACTTTGGTTTCATCTTGCAGATGTCGCCCTCTTAATTTGTTAAGTCTGGCCTTGATGTCTTTTTTAGTCAACATCAATGTTTAAGAATCGTTCAATTTTACCTTGTTTCCTCTTAGACTTAGCTGTTCCACATTCATGACGCTTGTTCTAGATACCTCTTTGGCTTTCTAGCGTAGATTTTTCTTTTCTAATCTAAACAGTTGGTTATAATTGTTGCTCCTTTTGAAAATGTTTGGGGTCCAGATTGTTTTCAAACCCATTGACTTCCCCCATAAATCCATCGCCATTTTTTACTTTACACCATCTACCAGACCAAGTTAATTGTAGCCCGTTTGATTTTGCTTCTTTTCATGAAAAAAAAAGAGATTTTGCCTGTGCATTTAATACAATCCCATATGCCTTGAGCATGTATCAAAGCTTTCGGCATTTCACAGGCCTTTGTCGACTTCGTAAAGTTCATTGTAAAGATGCAACTCTGGTAATTTTGTATCCGACATCATTGTCCCCCAAAACAGAATATTCAATAAATAAAACAATGATCAAAATTGTAACCTGATTAATGAATATATCCCAATATTTCTCAATGTTAACTGACTATCAATTACGGTAGGAAACGACAACGATCATTGACTTTTAAACCTCACTCAGTGGTTTCCAAAAGGTAAAAATAACACCAAGTGATAGTGAAATGGGATTTTGTTGAATAAAAATATTTCAGAACTAGAAGAACTAGCCTAGAAGAAACACCCTAAAAAAGATAAAACTTGTTTGCTTTTTGCAGTAAATAGGCTATGGGAAAAAATTTTCCGTCAACATATTATGATGTACAACGGTTACTCAGATCACCAAATTTAGAGTGATATTTTCAAGAGAGTGCCTTATAAATTTGCAGTTGTTTACATCCAAATATGATATTATGTAACAAAATTTTCTTGCTACTGTTTGAATGAGTTTACCAATAATATAGTAGCAGAGAGAAAAAGAAAATATGCATAATTTCCTTACTTCAAAGAAAGAATGTTAAAATAAGAACGCAGGAGTACTCTTTGGAGTAGAAACGTAAAAGATAGCACCAATTCAATGTCACGCATATTTCTTGAGTTAAGGGAAATAGTTATTTGAGGTGAGCGCTCATTGATTCAAGGAAATGAAATAGTAGTTCCAAAATTTTTAGTTTTTATTATAGATAATCAGTAGCGTAACATCATTTGAGAAATTGGCAGTGAGAATATAAACTCCATGGAAGATATTTCGTCCCAATGTTTGTGCTAATTTTTTTTTGCTTGTTGTGTTGACATAATTTTTTTCTGCCTATTTTGTTCAGATCAGCTATGGATCCACAAGCATCGATTTGAGTGAGCAAGCCAAGTACGGCTATCTTCTGAGAACTGTTCCATCAGATTTCTATCAGGCAAGGGCTATGGTAGACTTCATAGCAAATACTTTAAACTGGACAACAATATACGGCATCAATACATTGGGCAGTTATGGTACAAGAGGAATGGAAGCATTTAAAAAAGCCGCAAAGGCAGCAAACATATGCATTGTCGATACAAAAGCAATATCGCTACGCAGTGAGCTGAGCACTATTGAAAAAGTGTTAAGGGGATTTTACAAAGAAAAGGGAGTCAGAGGAGTTGTTCTCTTTTGTGAAATGGAAAGTGTCAGACGAATCCTTGTGACCGCACAATCTTTAAAGCTTCAGAATCACTTCAGATGGGTAGCAAGTGAAGGATGGGGATTTAAGCACCCAAAGGAAGGCTTAAAAGCAGCCGAAGAAGCTGTGACTCTCTCACTTCACTTCCCGAAACAGAAATTAAAAGGCTTTTATGATTACTTTGGAAGCCTCACACCAGCAACAGTTGATATCAAAAAGAATCCTTGGTTCAATGAGTTTTGGAATGAGGCGTGTAATCGAGCTACAACGGAGTCGGGCAAGGAGATTGATTGCCGTGCTGAAAAAAAAGAGGAAAGCATACCCAGTACATTTAATTTATGTGACAGTTATGCTTACCATTTTGCCTGCCGCGAGGACGACAAAGTACCGTTCGTTATTGATGCCGTATATTCATTTGCTTATGCCTTGCGGCGGTTGCTAGTACATGACTGTAAGAAAAACATAGAGTGCTTACGTAAAACCAAAGGAACTACTTTTTTTCAGAAATATTTAAAAAATGTAACCTTCGAAGGTCTGTCTGGAGCGATTTCGTTTGGAAAAGGTGTTCTTAAAGGTTCATATGACTTTAACTGGTTTAGAAATGGTACATTCGAAAAAATAGGAACATGGAAAAGTGGGAAAATGGAGATTAATACACAGTGGTTAAAGAGGGAAAAAAGGGAAACTATTAAGTCATCTTGTGGGAATGACTGCCCCCTTGGGTTTTCTCGAACGCTTAAGACGAAAAACAATTGTTGTTGGTCATGTACGCGCTGCAGAGATAACCAGTACCTAAAGAGTTTGTATGAATGCGAGGACTGTTTACCAGGCTTTCAGCCTAATATGTCATTTTCAGGATGTAAAAAACTGCCTCTTCATCACTGGTCGTCAGCATGGCACATTACCATTTCTTTATTAGCCTCGGTTGGACTTTGTTTGACACTATTTGTGACTGCAGTTTATATAAAGTACAACCATACACCGGTTATTAAAGCTTCTGGACGTGAGTTACAATACACGCTTCTTTGTGGGCTAGGTTTGACCTACTCTTTGCCTTTTGTTATTGCACTGTATCCACAGCCTACTATATGCGCAGTTGTAAGATTTGGAACCAGTTTCTGCATTTGCATTTGCTATGCTGCACTTCTTGTTAAAACAAACAGAATTGCACGTATTTTCTCCGGAACACAAGACCCACTTTTCATAACACCTGTGTGGCAAGTTGCCTTAACGACGTTATTTCTTCTTCCCCAAATTTTGATTGGAATTACAGGCCTTATTACTACGCCCCCAGCTGTTATCTATGATCACATTTATAAAAAATATTCAATGGTACAGTGTAATTCTTCTTCTGCTGAACTTGTTATTTCTATGGGATACAACTTGCTTCTGGTATTCATTTGTACAATTTACGCCTTTTTTACGAGAAAAGTGCCAGAAAATTTCAACGAAGCTAGGTACGTTGTTTTTGTCATGTACACAACATGTGCCATATGGTTAACATTTTTACCAGTATTTTATGGAGCTAACGCAGACTATAGGAGTATAGCCATTAGTCTAAATCTTATATTAAATGCTACGACAATTCTTGTTGGGCTTTTTGCAATCAAGATATATGTAGTGCTTTTAAAGCCAGAAAAAAACATTAGTGCGAACTCAAGAGTAAGGTCCAAATCAGAACACTCCCTTGACAGAAGTGAGATTTACAAAGGTAAGATATATTGGGTTTACTTATGTCTCGACGTTTTGTTTTCTAAATGTTTTTGATATTCTTAGGTAATTTGTTGATATGTGATATATGTTGTTTGCTTAGAAACCAGTGGGACTCGGTTTCTTTATGAAACGTTACATGCAGAATTGCCGATATTACCAAGCACCCCGTAATTCTTGACAATTCTTAAGATGTCATCAGGGATATTTGTGTTTAAATATATTACGTGAAAGGAGACCATAATTTGATCTGCCAGGACTAAGGTTGCAAAATCAGTGCTGTTGTTTTAGTGCTGTAACTGCATCTTTGTATATGAATATAGAGGTCAGCTTTGGAAGGTGAAATTGGCTGGAGACTTTCAGAGTATGCTGCAATCGGACGTATTGGTACATCAGGCCTGTGTATTTGTAGCAATACATGGGACGGTGGTTTATAGGACTTTCTTGGTTTTAATGTTTGATGGTGGCAATTATCAAGGAGATTGTTTTTACGTCATGCAGTAAGTGTTTTTGCATACTTTTATTTTGACTGAATGCATTGAGTGATACTTAACTGTGGTATATGTCTGATCGTAAAGGCTTTTTTTGCCAGGTTTGTGTCTATTTAACTTTTCTGCTGTTCAGTAATGGAGAGATTCAAACCTTTCACAGGAAGGGACCTCTGTTGATTACAGTGTCCGATTAGGTAGGTTGATAATGCGGTGGGACGTGACTCTAAGGTTTCATGCTGGTTTCCACTTTCACTTCAGGTTCTCACATTTTGATTATTTCTTTTCCAGCTATACAGTAATCAATGCCTGTGAATTTCTTAGACGATATTGATACTTGGCAGTGTTCATTATTTAGTGTGCTTCTGACGAAGGCGTCAGGTTTGTCGCAAATTATTTTACTGGTTCATTTGAATCCTTTCTTGAGGTAGCTGGCAACTTGTTCGTTGAAGTGTACACTTTGATCAGTTTGTTGCAGCCCTGTAATAAAAACGCAGGTTTTGTTTCAGCTGTACATTAACATTGCCTATAAATGTCATAGACGACATTAATACTTGGCAGTGTTCATTGATTAGTGTGCTTATAAGGAGCAAGTCGCAAACTATTTCCGTGGTTCAATGGAGTCCTTTCTTGAGGTTCCTGGCGATTTGCTTGTTCAAGTATACACTTTGATCAGTTTGTTGCAAACAGGTAATAAAAGGGCAGTACCTCTTGGTTCCTCTGTGTGTGGGTATCGTGAGGCGAACCCTACGTGATCGGTAAATTCGGATATTTTGACTTTTGCGCTTTCTAGAAGTCGGCAAGATTGGAGAATATCGTTTACACATATTTGGCTAATAATGTTAAGAGTTTTTTTACTTTTGAACGTAGTGGAAACCTTAGATATTAAAGTTTTAATATGTCGTTAGTCATAAGCAACGTTTCCAGAGATACGTCACCTATCTTTTGGCTACTAAAAGTTAGGTTTTTTTGTTCTCAGTGCGCTCCAATACACTTGGTATTGATGTTGCGTTCAAAGTAGATGGTTTTTACAACCTATTCCATCTGGTTATTCCACTCTTTCCCATCGCCTTTGTTATTGTTTACATCACGTCTAAACAGAGAAGAGTCTTGTGCAAAATAAAGAACTACCATATCAAAGGTACATATTATCCCCAGCATGAAGGAAACCAATGGAAACTTTGAAACTAATAATGAGCACCAAAGGGTTTGAAATTTTTATGAAAATAGGCGGAGAGCGCGCGAATTGAAGGTCGGCATTTTGTGTAAGGTTATTTCCGGTATGCTTAGATTTTCATAAGCTGCCGAACAACAAGGACCATGGTAAAGAACGGTGCAATCAAGATTAGGACGCAAAAATGATCTGATCAAAGAACATAGAGTTGGTAACTTATTCGGTAAAAATGGCAGACGTCAGTGCCATTGGCACTGGTTCAAATATATTTCAGCACAACTTCCTTTTATCTATATATTTCTCTATATTTTCAAATCGTCTCTTCAGAAGCTACTTTGATAATTCTTTGTATTGAAAAACTGTTCTTTACAAGCAAGGTTAAGATGTCATGGACATGTAATGAGGAGAAAAAATGACAATATTCAGAAGGCAGTATGGCAGGCACCAGTGACAGGAAGGAGGGGTAGAGTACGACAAAAGCTTACACTGAGGGACGTCATAGAACGAGACATGAAAGAAGTGGGAGCGAGAAAAGGAGATTGGGAAGACTGAGTCAGGTGGAGAAAAAGATGTCGAGTGGCCGACCTGACAAACGTCGGATGAAGGCCGAAGAAGAAGAAGAAGAAGAAGAAGAAGAAGAAGAAGAAGAAGAAGACTGTTCTTTAGTGACCATACTCATTTACCAGAAAACTCCACCTCAAAGTCTATAGGCAGTGTTTGAAATGGTTTCTAACCATCCTAAGGGTGACAAAAGTAAAACTTAAGTAATAAAAGTGTGTAAACCTCCAAAGGTTCTTTGTCAAAATATTGCACTAGGTATCGGACCAAAGTAGAGAACTTATGACCAATCACAACAAAGCATTTGTTCCCTGTGGAAATTGATAACACAGGTCAACAACTTTGAACTTTTTCTCTGTATCTTGAACGATATGAACATTTTTTTACTAAATTCGGGGAGGTGAATACGATTATCGCTATCAAAACGTTGCGCTGGCTCCCAATTTTCCAGAACTGGTACCCCGTAAATCTCAGAAACACGAAAAAACTAGTTGTTTGCTGGGTCTTCCTTATTTTGTGATGTAATTCGATGACAAACATACTTTGATTTACCGTGATGTTAACATGAAAAACGCAAGTTAAAAGCTAATTTTACAATATTACAGAGTTTTTTCTTCTTAGCGCTTCTCCTGTGGATGGTCCGAGGAACATCCATTATCAGCTTTCAGCAGAAGTCAGCGAGCATTGCGCAACTCCAATTTCCTTGGTATCGCTTTTTAACTGATGCGATATCCTGGTGAAAGCGTTCGCCGTGCTCATCGCAGTAGGCACCGTAGTTATCAGGAAATCGCTCTAGATATGAATGCATAAAATGAACCTTCAGTGACATGTTGCATCCAAGTTCCTGGTAAGCCCTCAGCATATCACTTACTAGTTCCTTATAGTTTGCCGACCGCTGGTTTCCTAGAAAGCTGTTCACCATAGCCTTGAATGAACACCATGCAGCCCTTTACTTTGCACAGAGTAGCTGTAGAAAAGCATCATCTCGCAGAAGTTGTGTTATTTGAGGACCAACAAATATGCCTTCTCGAAGCTTAGCATCAGAGATGTTCGGAAGTTTGTTTTTGATGTACTGAAATCTAGGTTCATCTTTATCCATAGCCTTCAAAAAGGTTTTCAGTAAGCCAAGCTTGACATGAAGAGGTGGTATTTACACTTCGTGTGGATCAACTAGTGGCTTGTTAGAAACATTTTTCTCACCAGGTGTCAGTTTTCTCAGTGCCCAGTCTGCCTTTCAGTATTGTAATGAAGGACATCTACTATCCCACTCACTGAGAAAACAACAGTACTTTGAAAAGCCAAGTTGCATTCCCATTAATAAAGCGATAACCTTAAAGTATCCACAAGTCATCACTGATGTTCATAATACTTTACAAATCTAAACAAGTTCTTGAAGCTGGAGTATGTTTCCTTTGTTTCAGCTGAATGTCCTAGAGGAATAGAAGGTAAGATATTTCCATTATGTAAAAGGGCAGCTTTTAGACTGGTCTTTGATGAATCGATGAATAATCTCCACTGCTGAGGTAAATAATCGATTTGGAAGGCTGTCATCAGACCAGTCACATTTGAACAAACTGAAAATGGCACACTCTTCAAAGTACTCTTGCAATGCCTGGTGTCTGCTGCGAAAGGTGGTTATTTTAACATCGGGTCTGGAAGTCTCCACTGCTGTAGTCTAGAACCTAAAGGCTCTTCCTCTTGCTTAGGTAGGTCCAAATCACGGACAAGATCATTTAGCTTTGCTTGACTTATAACATGCTGCTTTGAGGAGTGTGTAGCACTCGAGGGGACCGATATTTCGATCAAGCCAGAAGAAGTCAGAGGATTAGGACTATCTTAAAACTGCTTAATCTATCTATTGCTGCATAATTTGGAGGGCAACTACATTCATTTGCAATTTAATGACCTCTTGCTTTGTCAAGCAACAGCCAACTACACATGATCTCTGACAAGAACACGCCTTGATACTGGGCAGCAGCTTTTGTCCACATCCTCGCATTTTTTCAACTGGAATTTGGGTATTACGACCAACATAATGGAAACCCTAATTAAAGAAAAACTTATGTTATCACCTTGAATTGAAGTTGAGCTATTTAGTTGCTAGGCAAGAAACTTCACTTTAAACGACAAACTCAAATAAGGAGTGTGTTTTTCAGTTGCTAAATTAAAGTTGTTTGTCAAATAAAAATTAGAGAAATGGGGTTGTATGTAAAGAATACTCACCAAAGTTTTCTGGACATCTAGGAACAGGAAGCTCATCACTGTGAGGTACTGGTCGAATAGCCGATTGTAGAGATGAATATTCTAGTTGGGCTGTCTTTTTTTTGCGTAATACCCTTTGTGACATAAAGAAACATACATGCATAGCAGTCATCAACATGATTTTTCGTTTCTCTCCAAATCATAGGCACTGCAAAACCCATAGTTTGTCTCTTTCCGTTGGCCCACAAACGTAGTTTTGTAGCACATGTGTTGCAACACATTTGTGGTGCCCATATCCTTTTGTCACCAAATTTACATCCAAAGTATAAATAATAAGATCTACAAATAAATGGTGTTGCGAGCGTATTTGAGCTGAAAATGCTGGCTGACCACAAATGTAGCAGAAGTTGTCTGGCTTGTTTCGACATTCCCGCGGCATGATAGCGCCTTGATATAATTAGAGAACTGACTCCTTTCTGTTTCAGAGCGACTTTAAGCATGAAGCATTGTTCATTTTGTTGGTTGCATGGAGTTATTATCGCAACAAAAGCCGAAAATGAGTCCAAAATCGCATCTTTTGCCAAGCTGAGCAAACTTACAGACCCCTATTAAGGTTTCTTTGTTTTCTGACAACTACTTTGAAGAAATACTTGCTTCTCAGTTAGATAACGCAATCTTCTGAACTTTACTTACTATTCTTTTCTTGAAAAATGCATTTTTTGCATTTTTCATGCAATTAAAAACTTTGAAAAAATGGCAGCCAATAAAAAATATATATTATTTTTGGAATCAGTGCCGAAAAATAACCCTGAGAAAGTGTTTTTCTTTCAAGATACATTTTGGCTGTATATCTGTGTAATTGGACCAATAAAGAAAGTTCCCACATCAGTGAAAAAAACGCCCCTTTTAGAAACAGTTGCTGTAACGTGTATTTTGTGACTTTAAGGACAGGGAGTATACAAAGTTTAAACCATGGAAAGCAAAAGAATCAATGAATGTAACCTGCATCACATGAATGGTACAGGTTTGATCAAATAAACCATGAGCAGTCATTTAAAGGAATAACTTTTGTTTAACATCAGTTGCACCAAAACAGGAAATGTCAGCTTGCATGTTGCTTTTGGCAGATTAAAACAGGTAGACAACTTCACTCGTTCTTCTTTGCGACTTTAATTTGAAAAGGTAACAGAGTTCTTTTCTTCTCTGGAGACTGAAATTAGAACGCTGGGTACATTTAGATTAAGAGAATGAGGAGAAGTTGTTTTCTTCACATTAAAATGAGAGAGAGAAACTAGCAAAGGGACATTTACAGGTAAATTTTGTGGATGACTGAGAAAGTTCTGCACCTCGGTGGTCTTGAACAAGGCTTTGTTGCGGAACTGCAGCAGAGGTATAGCTATCCAATGAAATCACGATACTTTTTTTAATACCCGAACTTTTTTAATTCTCCAGTTCCAGTGGTTTTGACTAAATATATTGTTGCGGCATTTTTCTTCGCTTTTAAGCCAAAGTAGCAATATAGATGCAAAGTTGATCACTTTAGGGGAATGACTGGGGGCACTCTTTATAGAGCCTGATATGAAATGAACACATTTTGGATTTTTATCAGTTAACATTTGACTGTTGAGACCGCAACTCTAATTTTTTGCTTTCGTTTCAATTTATTACAGCGTCGTACTTGAAAGGTGACTCGCCACTTCCAAGAACACGGCCTGCATTTACGATTACTAGTTTTGAAAGTACAAGCACGATGTCTTTGCGTGATGGGTATCACAATGGCCAAAGAGAAACACGGGCTGTTTCAAATTTGTCTTCAATAAAAAATGAAATGCATGGATCAAACAGCCTGTCGGAGAGTCTGGAAGACCGCTTAGGCAGCAATACCATGCTGTTTGAAAAAGATTTTCATAAGCCCAAGAAGGCTTCAAAGACAGTTTGTTAATTATTTTGTGTGTAGATATTAAGCATGGTTGGAAGCTACTGAGATGTGTTAAGATCATTTTGCAGATTTATTTGACATAGCAAGCTCTTCGTTAATTAAACTTGCTTCAATAACATGGTAGTGTAATCTGCTGTATTATTTGTGTGTAAAAAATGTGTTGAAATTTCTTACTGGTTTTGTTATATTTAATTTTTGATACAAGATTCTGCAGTAGAAATGTGGAAGCAAAGCGCTACTAGTTCTATTTCTCATGATGGTGCACCCTATTATCTGCAAACAGATTTCTTATTTTCACGCAAGATAGATTTTGATTTGGTATAATTCATTTGGCGCATTTTTCTTTTGACTTCTCATCTTATTTTTTGCGTCCGTACTACCCTGTACCCAATGAAATCGTCTCATGTTGTTTATACCTCAATCTTCTAAATTGCTGTCGATGCACAACTCTTTATTTCGGATAATAAGTATTCTTTTTAAGTCGTAAAAGAAAAATGGGCATAATGCTTGAAAATTTTGAAGCTATGCTGTTTAGAGTAGTTGGGAGAAATGGGTGACCCCAACACATGGAAGCATTACCTTTTATTCTAATTCAGTTTTCATCGACCTGCAGACAAAAGGAATTTGAATGTGGTCTTAATTGTTTACGAGAGCCCACCACAATATGTGCGATGCTNGTACTACTACCGACTGCTACTCTACTACCGACTTCTCATCTTATTCCGTACTACCCTGTACCCAATGAAATCGTCTCATGTTGTTTATACCTCAATCTTCTAAATTGCTGTCGATGCACAACTCTTTATTTCGGATAATAAGTATTCTTTTTAAGTCGTAAAAGAAAAATGGGCATAATGCTTGAAAATTTTGAAGCTATGCTGTTTAGAGTAGTTGGAAGAAATGGGTGACCCCAACACATGGAAGCATTACCTTTTATTCTAATTCAGTTTTCATCGACCTGCAGACAAAAGGAATTTGAATGTGGTCTTAATTGTTTACGAGAGCCCACCACAATATGTGCGATGCTGTTCTTAACCATTTTTTTCTTCCCCAAAATAATTATATAGTTCTTCAATTTTATTCCTTTTTTCTTCTCTTAGTCCCGCCAAGTGGAAATGGAATGCCTTTCGAGCGTATTTATAGTTATCATAATTTATTCTTATGAATCTAAGCCCTCTAAAACGCCGTACCTGATATGCCATTCGCTATGTATGTATAAATGTAGTATAAAATCTTGATTTGAAACAAGAGAAAAAATTTAGCAGTAGCTTAAAGTTGTATGTTTCCTCAACTATAATCAAATTTCGTAGTAATTCTATGGGCCATCTGTTGCAGTTATAAACCTGAATCCAGGTATAGGGATTCTAGGTCTCACGAAGGGTTATGGAGGATAATCTGATAGTACCAATAAAGGCTTACATGACTTGCCTGTCTAAAGCACTGACCAAATCCCACCTTGGGTGACAAAAAGAGAAAAGAACATTGTAGTAGCAGGTAACATCACAAAGATCAAGCCTTCTACATTTTGGCAAAAGATTGACGTATGTGTAAATAATGTCAGAATATTGGATAATAAGGTGTTGTTCTCGAAATTCAATGACTTGTACATTGTCTCGAAGGGAAACTCGACAACAATTGCAACAAAGTCCTGATATTCGGAGATAATTTAGCTAAAAGAAATCCCGTTTTTTTAGCCTGATCGATATTGAAGTCCCTGTAGCAAACAAACAGTATAATTGGTTCTCTGGTTCCTGCTCAACATTATCTCACTGAGTTTGCTAACAGGTTCTTACATTAAGTATGAACAGAAAACAAAGCCCTACATTCGTACTGTGCCATACGAATCCCCAGATTCAATTCCTGGCAACTTATTTTGTCTTGATGATCATCCTTGCTGGCTTAATACCAACCAGTTTAACTGTGCTAAACTGAGCCTAAATAGACTATCTTTTTCTCACTGTTGTGAGGGCTTTCCAAGGAGAGGATTGAGTTTACTGAAAAGCTTTCAAAGGTCCTCACTAGTAGTAGACCATCAGTATGCCCTGAAGCGGACATTCTGTATAACAGCTTTTTTCCCTGCAGCTTCTGCATTTCTGGTTCGACCTTGCACCGAACTTTGGTGCTAGATAATATTTCCCGTTATTTAGAAAGCCACAGAGACTCACAGTGCTTTTGATTATGTGGAAATATACGTTACAACTGTAATTGTNTGGCAACTTATTTTGTCTTGATGATCATCCTTGCTGGCTTAATACCAACCAGTTTAACTGTGCTAAACTGAGCCTAAATAGACTATCTTTTTCTCACTGTTGTGAGGGCTTTCCAAGGAGAGGATTGAGTTTACTGAAAAGCTTTCAAAGGTCCTCACTAGTAGTAGACCATCAGTATGCCCTGAAGCGGACATTCTGTATAACATAGCTTTTTTCCCTGCAGCTTCTGCATTTCTGGTTCGACCTTGCACCGAACTTTGGTGCTAGATAATATTTCCCGTTATTTAGAAAGCCACAGAGACATATACGTTACAACTGTAATTGTTTTGACACTAGGCCCAACTATATTCAACATTGGAGAAGAGGGAGCTCTGTCGTGAGGCTAATTAAAATAAGCAGTTAAAAGCAAATAAGATATTTTATAAACCCAGCAAAATTGAAGGAAGAACCAATTTGTCTCGTTATCTTTGTTGCAAATGAACTCCGAAAACTGATGTAAACAAAACCTTCAACTATATTAGTCTTTACCCATGACACTAGCCACCTTTCTCACATATACTGGTTACCAGAAAATTGTGTTGCAGCTCAAAAATACTTTTTCAAATTTTATGGGGTACGCCCCAGTGTAAATGATAAAATCTTTTTACTTTGCTACAACGTTGTAGGACCACAACATACAAGCTGTATCAAATATGCCCTTCATGTTGTAGTAGCCACAATAGAGGCTAAAAGTATTCAGAGAACAAGGAAGAAGACGTTAAAGTATCTTTAATACGCTTCATTTACAACAAATTGTAAGGGAGAAGCAAGGTACTATATATGCGAGTAGAAAGCATTAAGGATGGTGAATTTAAGTAATTTCCCATTTTGAGTGGCACCATTAGGATGTAAACCTATGCTGGCTAAATTCGTAACGGTCTTCTAAAGAAAAAGCCACGGGCACTTTGGAGCTAGACACTTTGGTTCTTATCAGTTGTGGTACCATTGACAAGTGTTAATTGGGAGCCTCTGAGTGGTTTTGTCCCATTTGGTTTGGGTATCTAAATTCTTCCATTAAAAAAATGTCTGGACAACAAAGAGAGTACTTTGCAAAGATTGCCATAGGTATTTTGTAAACACCTTGAACACAGCAATGATTGCTTATCACAATCATTGCTATGTTCAGTTTTAACGTGATGGTATTGACGGGTTTCTTTTAGAAGGGCTAGCAACGGATGATTTCTGATGCGAAATATTGCTATGGGAAGAGACTTCGAGAATTTGTTTCTGCTCAAAGACTTTGAAGTCAAAATTTTTGGAAAATTTACAAAAGTGTTTTGAATTCTGGCATGTCGATTATTCCTACACCCTTGATGCTCTCCGATCTATAGAGAAAAGGCTGATCTTTTTGCTACATTGTTTTCCACCAATTGCTTCTTAACTGACACTGGCGTTTCTTTGTCAGTGTTCTTTCTGCCAAAGTCAGATTTTTTACTGGCATCATAAGTCCAAGGTTAGTTAGGAAAGAATTATTCATGGGCTTAATCAATCTAAAGCTCATGGTCCAGATTTTTCCATTAAGGTTGGTATTCACCAGGGGTCTACTATTGGTCCTACCCTTTTACTTCTTTACATCAGTGAGCTTCCTGGTAACTTGATTCAGTTATCAACATCTATGCTGATGACAGCTATCACTGGCATAGACCACAAGGTAACTCAGCAGAAGCAAGTCAAAGTTGCGGTAGCTTTAGTATCTGACCTTCAGGGTGTCGGACAATGGGAAAGGAAATGACTGGATTCTTTCAATGAGGCAAAAACGCAACTGATGTCATTCAATAGAAATGTGAGCCCTCATTTCTAACAAATAGTCATGGAATATCATTTCGATGCTAACCCTGTTGAGGTTGCCTCTCTTCTTTAGGAATGTTCATTGAAGAGGCTGCTTGATTTGTTGTTTTTTTCTCCAGGACTTTCATGGTGTTCTTATATTCAATCTGTTGGGAAGTCTGCTTCTAAAAAGATCGATTCTTTGTATCGTGCTATGAATTACCTTACATCAGAGGCCATCATGTGTTTCTATAAATCTACCATTTGCTCTTGCATGGAGTACTTTGGCATATCTGGACAGGTGCTTCGTCATCTTATCTTGATTTTCTTGACTGTGTTCGGAGACGTACTTGTAATTTGATAACTTCAAATCTTGTTGCTTCTCTTCAACCTTTGTCTCACAGACCGAATGTGGCTTGTCTTAGTCTTTTCTGTAGGTATTATAAGGTATTAAAGTGTTCTGATGAGCTTTCCTCCTTACTACCAGCTACGTTTGTGGTATCTTGCGTGATTCGTTTCTCTCGACATCTTCGTCCTCATGCTGTTGTTGCCCCTTGCTGTAATAATTCTTTCTATGAATGTAGTTTTGTTCTGAGATTACAAGATTGTGGTAATTTTTGGGTTCTGAATCTTTCCTACATCTTATGACTTGAAGTCTAAGGTTGTCTCATCTTTGGGCTTTACCTTGTTCCTTTTTTTTGTTTCTTTTTTTTTCTGTCATACCTTCACAGTTCTTCGTTACACCTCGTGACATTATGGCTTATATGGTTATTAACCATTAAAAAAACACAAAACGGACATTGAGTCCCTGGCATCTGCTTTTAAAATGGTGTATAGATGCTTGCTTTTTTTCTATTAACTTATTTGGGAGCATCAAAATCGGTTGTTTTGAAGAGGCCCTGCTATTGATCTTTAGCTTAATAGTTGGAATACTCTTCTTTTTTTTCAAAACTTAGTGCATTACTATGGTTGAATAAAGGTTTCCCAGTCTGTTTGAATTCTTTACCAAATACACATTTCTGGTATTTCTTATGCCATTTACTCAACGTTTTCCCTCTCCTGACAAGAGTCATTGCCCAGAATCGGAAGATCAACCTGGGAATCGAAAAAAGTCTTCAGTTAGCTGTACATCAGATACTCTCCTTGTGTTTTTCATGTTGATTTCGGTTTCCTACTTTGTCAGATACCTTCAGACGCTGTCTAACATATAAGCCTATTTGCTCCTTGGCTCATTTCCTTTGCTTGCTGGTATCAGTGCTTGTACATACATTCAAGTCACGTTACAGTTGCTTTTAGCGCAATATTATCACTTTACCTTTTTTATTGTGTGTATGTTTTCGTGTCTATTGTATTTCCATATATGGTGCTACATGGAGTGTAGAGTGTATTGTTTGACTGGTGATACTCGTATTTTTAGAAACAAAGGTTTACCATCGTCATTGTGATTTACACCCGTAAGTAATAAAGTAGAAACAAAAAGTATTCCTTAAAAATGATTGTAGCTGCATGGACGAAATAAAGGAGAGTAGCTTTACAAAGTCATATTTTTCATATATTTATCTTAACTAATCAACGCCTGCTTTAACTCTCCTAGGCTCCGTATGTTTCCTTTGTCTCTATTTCCAACTATTTCAGGCGATTCCAAGTGCATACCATCCGACACTCCAGCTGTTCTGCAATCAGTCAGAATAGCCCAACCATATCAATGCAGTCTTTGTAATATGAAGGCTGCGATTTCAAGACCACTCTTCTCCACACGTATAAATCTTCAGAGATATGCAAAATGTTACACACAGAAAACAAGAAAATTCATAAAAAATCAAAAGCTCGAAATGTCAAAGATTTGTTATGAACATTTCAAATGAACGCCCACTCTTTTTATGGTCGAACGTATATGATTCATTACAGGGCGGATAATTACCCTATGTTATGTATTGTGTCTGAAAAATTGATTGCGATTTCTGGCACTAAGTCTTCAGTGAAGAGGCCATTTAATATTCTGAAAATGCTACTACCAGAGTGTTGGCCACAGATACCATAATGCATCATGGTCATGTCAATTTGGAATGAAATTAAAGACAATTATCTGAACGGGAGGAAGAGTTATTTTATCTAAAACAGCAACAGAGCTCTTGCTTTCCAAAAACATAAAGCAAAACAGGATGAAAAGAACAACATAAGCTCGTCAAAAATACCAAGACTTGAAGAGATGAAATTGAAAAAGGATGAATTTACTGTATTTATAGGG
>RDPX01000100.1:2077248-2101436 GCA_003991215.1 Morbakka virulenta
TATTATCACTTTACCTTTTTTATTGTGTGTATGTTTTCGTGTCTATTGTATTTCCATATATGGTGCTACATGGAGTGTAGAGTGTATTGTTTGACTGGTGATACTCGTATTTTTAGAAACAAAGGTTTACCATCGTCATTGTGATTTACACCCGTAAGTAATAAAGTAGAAACAAAATATTCCTTAAAAATGATTGTAGCTGCATGGACGAAATAAAGGAGAGTAGCTTTACAAAGTCATATTTTTCATATATTTATCTTAACTAATCAACGCCTGCTTTAACTCTCCTAGGCTCCGTATGTTTCCTTTGTCTCTATTTCCAACTATTTCAGGCGATTCCAAGTGCATACCATCCGACACTCCAGCTGTTCTGCAATCAGTCAGAATAGCCCAACCATATCAATGCAGTCTTTGTAATATGAAGGCTGCGATTTCAAGACCACTCTTCTCCACACGTATAAATCTTCAGAGATATGCAAAATGTTACACACAGAAAACAAGAAAATTCATAAAAAATCAAAAGCTCGAAATGTCAAAGATTTGTTATGAACATTTCAAATGAACGCCCACTCTTTTTATGGTCGAACGTATATGATTCATTACAGGGCGGATAATTACCCTATGTTATGTATTGTGTCTGAAAAATTGATTGCGATTTCTGGCACTAAGTCTTCAGTGAAGAGGCCATTTAATATTCTGAAAATGCTACTACCAGAGTGTTGGCCACAGATACCATAATGCATCATGGTCATGTCAATTTGGAATGAAATTAAAGACAATTATCTGAACGGGAGGAAGAGTTATTTTATCTAAAACAGCAACAGAGCTCTTGCTTTCCAAAAACATAAAGCAAAACAGGATGAAAAGAACAACATAAGCTCGTCAAAAATACCAAGACTTGAAGAGATGAAATTGAAAAAGGATGAATTTACTGTATTTATAGGGGTTTTATCAACTTTATTAAATAAGCTGGATTAAATTATTTAGTATATTTAATTTTTGAGTATAAAAATTGATGCTCAGTTCTACTTTAGTTTTCCCCCGATTTTTTCTTTTTTTTCTTTCATTGATTTCTTCTTTGAAATCGGTACTGTTATTCTCAAATCAATAGCACCTTCTGTAAACAACTGATAATTTCATCTCAAGTGAAATGTGTCAATGATTGTCAATGAAACCAAAGTTAAATTTCGGCTTACGTCCATTGTGTTAGTTAATTTTTATTCGGAATCAAACTTTTACGAAATACAATATGTATAATGATGTCAGGAAAATGTTTTTTTAATCGCAACCCAGTGGACAAGAAAATTAGCTGTAATATCCAAAATAATACTTGCTTAGTTCTTTCAATGAGAGCAGACTATATTAACTATTGCGTTGTAAAACTTTTATCAATTCTTTTAGTTGATAGTTGTGCAGGCACTATCTCTTGACAGAGAAATCAAAAGATAATAACTACATTACTTATTTCAAAGGAAAGCGCAGACAGGTCGTGGGTAGCAGTTTCTGCGTCTCTTTTTGGCTTTTGGGTATTAATCTTGATAGTAATCAAGAACCATTGGAATATTTTTTTTTATATGTACTAGTGAGTCACCAAACATCAAAGCTAAAAGCCACTCGGGGACGAGGGTTAAATCAGTATTATCAGTTTTATCATTAGAACTTTTAGAGCATTACAATGTTAAGCTACCTTAGAAATGTTTACAAGTAAATATAGTTTGTGTTTATTGTGCAATTATGGTCTTTTCTCAGATACATTCAAAGAGGATATATGGTCAATTGCTATAGCTTCTTGATTACGATTGAGTTGTAATTCAAATAACAGAAAGCAAATAATAACACCAGGTTAAACAAAATACATCTTTTTCTATTAATTTTTCTGAAAAATTCTTAAAAAAAATATTTGTCAAATGCCTTTCCTTTCAAAAGTATTTTGTTGTTGGCTCTTGATACTTTGCCGTCTAGAATGTCTACAAACAAAGAAGGTATCACTGAACTTAGGAGAAAATGAGTTGAGCTGCTGAAGCTAGTCTTTACAGGAAAGAGATAACCACTCCCCCACCCCCTCGTATATTGGAGCACAATATTTCTGATCGCATCGGCGATTTACTTACTCTAAGTTTCAAACGTTATTTTAGAATGATGCACCATTGGTAAAAACGAAAGTTTTCACTAAGCGACGTTCATTTTCATAAAAAATGGTACTGAGGAGGCGCATTATATAGTTTTCTGGAAGGTTGCTCTCCACAACTTTGCAGCCTGGGTCTTTTTCTTCTTCGTCGTATCCCGCATCAATCATATAGTCCCTCTCCAGAACTTGGCGGTCGCTATAGCCTCGTCGATTGGTTTAGCAAGCTCGTCCTCTCTACAGCCGGGTGCCAGGGCGCAAGTCAGCAGGTGGCTCATTGACTGTTTGCTTCCGCAGTCACATGTGCCTGAGTTACACATGCCCCAGGCCTTCAGAGAGACCTTGCATCTACCTTGATCCGCTCTCAGACGGTTCAGCGTCGGCCAGGTTGGCCAGTCGAGATGGTTGCCTGACGCAAGCTCCTGTGTTTGTATAATGCCTCTGGTAAGCCATACAGGAGCCATGCTGTTTTCGTGCCAGGACTCTAGCCATTTCTCCTCAATGGCAGCATCCACGGAGACTGTAAGGAGCTCTGTGGAATCTATGAAGCTGTTTCTTGATGGTAGACGCTTTCTGGTTGGTTGGTACTGGTAGAGAGGATGTCTTTCGTCGTTGTCTTGCTTCAATCGTTCATTGTGTCTCATGACCTCTCGACGGATACTAGGCAGTGCGATTCCAGCCATAGCATAGACGCATGCCATGGGTGTTGGTTTCAAGCAGCCGGACGCTGTTCTGAAGGTGTCATTCAGCATAGAATCTAGTTTGCGAGCATGACTAGATCTGCACCATATGGAGCTGGCATATTCTGCAGCTTAGAAACATAGGCCGAGAGCAGTTGTTCGAACGATCTTGGGGTCTGCACCCCATCTGCTATTGACAAGCTTTCGGAGCAGATTGTTTCTACTTGCTATTTTGCCTCTGAACTTAGTAATATGCTCCTTGAAGGATAGAGTTCGGTACAATGTCACTCCGAGGTATACAGGATTGGGGTTATTCTAGCTAATATTTCCTTCCCACGTCACTTTGAGATTGCGGTGAACTTCTCTATTCTTGAGGTGAAAGCTGCATAGCTGGGTCTTTGTGAGGTTGGGCTTCAGTTGATTCTCTCCGTAGTAGNAGAGATATGCAAAATGTGACACACAGAAAACAAGAAAATTCATAAAAAATCAAAAGCTCGAAATGTCAAAGATTTGTTATGAACATTTCAAATGAACGCCCACTCTTTTTATGGTCGAACGTATATGATTCATTACAGGGCGGATAATTACCCTATGTTATGTATTGTGTCTGAAAAATTGATTGCGATTTCTGGCACTAAGTCTTCAGTGAAGAGGCCATTTAATATTCTGAAAATGCTACTACCAGAGTGTTGGCCACAGATACCATAATGCATCATGGTCATGGGCTTCAGTTGATTCTCTCCGTAGTAGATTGACATTTCTGTTAGAGCCTGTTCAATGGTGCTCTCGATTTCAGAGAAAAGCTTCTTCTGTGTGGTGATGCACAAATCGTCAGCGTATATGAATCAGCCACAGGAAGCGGGCATGGATTAAGCATTTGTGTACACATTAAACAGTGTACGTGCCAGTACACTTCCTTGAAGGAGCCCATTTCTAGGACTGAACCAGCGGCTTCTCCTACCGTTTAGTGGAAAATAGAAACGCCGGTTTGAAAGAAGGGTGTGGATGCTCTCGCAAAATTTTGTGCGACAGCCAGTGCCAGTTCTGAAAAGAACCCGTGTTTTTTACTCTGGCGTGAAGGCATGTTGATCGTATGTCGCGGGTAGCGTTGATATAGCGTTGATTGTCGATTGTTGCGAGTCTGGAAGAAATTGGCCGACTGAGGGTTGGATTCTCAGCGTTTCCCGGGATGCACTACGAGGAGGCTTTCTACTTGCATCTCGCAGACTGGGTAGAAGTGACCTTGTGTTTTTCAATACAGGATTTATTGAAACTTGAAAGGTTTTATTAAGAAAACCCGACTGATTGAAAACAACTAATTACGACATTTTGAAGTAGGCTATGATATGTGTAGATGAGAAACGATATGTTTTCCTTTATTACTTTTTAGAAAGACCCCTTTGTAAAACTGACGAGTGCTTACCTGATGATGGTTCCCATCCCTAAATTTCATAAAGTTTATTTGTTGCATCTCCTCTTTTGCCTGTGAATTTTAACCCAACAGGTCTTGGAACTCTGCCACAATTCTGGCTTCACCCTTAAAAAATATTATAACTAGCATTTGTATCTCCTAAATTTATCTCTTTTCGGCTATGAGAAGAAGGAAGTATTTTATTGTGAGGATACGACCTCGGTTGGCATTCAAGTGGGCTCTCAGGTTTGGTTTACGTCCTGGACTAGTGACTAGGTTTTTCTGCAATGGTTCTGAGAGGCTGGGAGGTAGGCCCCAAAGGGAAACTGATATGGAAGGGATATTATGCTGATTGACCGGAAAAAATATTTTTCATACTGCATCCTTTTACGGATAAAGATGAAAAAAATTCCTCTGAATTTGTAAAGTGCTGACCATCAATTTAAAACGAGTTCCATTGGCTTTCCATTTGCAGAGGGCAACGTGGATCTCAAAAAGTAATCTGATTCTTTTTCGGGATTGTGTAAGCTCAGAGCCTGATTGCCAATCGGGAACATTAATAGCAATTCTGTTTGTCAAAGTGTTTGAAACCACTTTTGATTATTAACTCCTTCAATAAAACAGCGTGGGTTCACTACTTGACAGAATGATTTTGTTTACGTAACACACTCTTCACCCAAACAACAGCTTGTTGCTCAATTCCTCTTCAAAAGATGTACGTTTAGAAAAATATTGACTTGACATGAATTGTCATAGTCGCCCAAATTTTGCAATGGTTGAATAACGTTTGTTTGTTATTTGGAATGCCATCACGCACAGTGAGATACTGCACAACGAAAATACTAGTTTAAAAGCCATCGAAAGGTAGGTCGTAGTTAAAAACCCAGGGCTTGACCAATGATACGAATAAAAGGACCAAATTACACCTGCCTTAGTCGGAGCTTGTCCATTTTTTAGGAACACAAAGTGGAGTTTACACTGTGAACCTCAAATAAACAATGTTCACTTTCATGTTGCAAAGTGACCTATATTCTTAACGTTTCTTTAAGTTACACTTTCGAAGTAAACAAGGGGCTTCTGTATCTTGGCGATGTTTGAAGAGAGGTCTTGTTTGTTTTTATCATTTCTATTAACGAAATCGAAAAGGACTTGCCACACCTAATTTATTTACCAATTTTGAAACAATTCAAGGTTGAATAAAGCAACCACGGGCACTTGTTTTGTCCACTAGCGGGTAATGATTGTTGTCCTTTTGGACAGGTTACCCGAGGTAAACTTGAATTAGAAGTATATGATTATGAAAGTTTCAGAAGTGTGAGCTTAGTTTTAAGCATAGTTAACCCAGCCTACTTCATACTCCTGTAGTTGTCATTTGAGCTCGAGATATCAAAGGATTTATATCCTTTTATCCTATCAGTACGATGAATGTTTATCTAAATCAACTGAAGAGTAAATCCATGCTGTGAATTTAGCAGAAGCTGATTTGACCGAGACTTAAAATCGATTTGAAAGAGGACGGGTAAAAGGAATAAGCATTCTTTAAAATGATATTAGAATTGCGGAGTTTATCCAAATATTTTTATAATTTGTTACTAACATCTACATTTCTTAATAAGTTAAGTGAGCCTTTTTCGTGATAAACTTCACTTTTAAGCTCCGCATTCCTCTGCACAAGTGGTTGCCCACAGTAATTACCCCAAGGTACTGTTTCCATCAGTTCCCGTTATGATTATTAGATTGGGTGGGTCTTATACTTTGAAGGGTCACTGTATGGTTTTGCTGTAGGCTTTGTTTGGTCTTCACCTTAACTGGAAATTTAGTGACATGATTCATAAAACCCGTAATCTGCGCAAACCATCACAGTCGAACAGCATGGAGTTCCTAAAGCCCCATTCGCTTAAGTTGACAATTGTTGAGGATGTGGTCAGTTACCCTTGTTGTAATATTAACCCCAGATGGTGTAGTTATTTTCGAGGATTTTATCATTTGCCTTACGAAAAAGTACTTATTGTCATAATGAGCGCATGAATGATATTTCTACCACTTTTGCTTGAAATATACTACAAAAACTTGTAAAATATTGTTGTGTTGTAGATATAAGAATACAAAACTTAAAAGGAACAAATAAAATTACCTTTGACACTGCAGATGCATTTAAGCATGAGCCTGGTTTATCCTGCCAGCCCCAAATAATTGACCAGTTGTAATGGCCCCTGATTACGATAAAGAATAGCACAGCACTCTCATACCACTTACTGAAACATGTGATGAATTACCCTATAAGGTTAACAAAGACCATCAGAATTTTCCACCACCTATTTTTGGCCTTGCAATGGTTGTAGCAGAGTAGCCAGCACAAGCACTGATGACATAGCTCAAAAAGAGACAGGTCTATATGATATGTAAACTATTGTTTTTGGCTGTGGTCTGCTGATTCAGTCCTCAATCAGGTAATTTTGACTAAAACACATGTTACACCAATCAGATGAACACTGTATACCTTGCCTTTGGATTCACTTCATTTTTGAATATCCAGTAAAATAACAACCCCAGCAAAATTAATGTGCTTCTGTTCCATATATACAAACTTTGCATTGTCATATTTCCTTTGCATATACACAATCCTTATTGCTTCCTTTGCCACTGCAATGTTTAAGGTTTTATAAAGATTTATTCAAGCTTTCTGCCAGCATGAGCAAGGGATGAACTAGGCCAAGTACCCATTAGTGTTCTTCAAACAAAGTTCTAAACATAGTAGCAAAATAATGAGGGTGAAATGCTGAGTCTTACATAACATTAACAGATACTTAAAGGGATGTATCATATTTTATACCAATTCATATGCTACATTTTAGATTGCAGTACATTGTTTGGTTTGTTCCTACTAGCATTTTTGAATCAAAAGCCTCTGTTCTGTTTCACATAGTGAAAAGCAAAAAATAAAATAAGGGGCTGTGCAATAAAAACCAATGAAAACTTTTGAGCTAGATTTTTGGATATTTGGGAGATATAGTCAATTTTAAAAGTTGGTGAAAAGTGACTACTTTACACTAAATAGGTATTGTTATTTTTTAATATGAGACTTTGATGGAAGTATTTGCATCATTTATAAAGACAGATTTTTTTGGGTTATTCCAAAAGCCAATGGTGAAAAAAAATCTGTTGTGACCATTTAGCAACAAAATTGAATAGTACTGCTTTGTCTTGGGACATATAAAAATAAAGTTAAATAATGATTTATAGTACCAGGAGTCCCAATTGTTATTTTTATGTCAGAATTCCTCCAAAATGTACACCAGTATTCAGGACATAATCTCAAACAAACATTTCAAATAATATTTATTAACTGGTCACCCTCACAAACAAGACAAGGAAAAAATATATATTTGCAATCTGTTACAAAGTTTGCCCTGATACATTGGAGTATAGGTTTTCAGATGAACAAGCTAATAGAAATAAATTTCATTTACTCTCATGCCCTTCATCACTGTCTTGGGAGCCTGAAAACTCAAAATTGCTTGACAATTCACACTCTTCTGAAGCACTTTTATCATGTTAAGTAATCATATCCTTTTCGATAAAGATTCACTCCATTTCATTTTTCATTATTTTTCCAAATAGACATCAACTGTGGTTTTTAATGATTTGCTCCCTTCCTGTGTAGACCAGTTGTTGTGTCTGACAAATATTATCAGTGGTGAATCCATTGTATAATGCTAAATTGATTGTCTCCCATTGGATAAAATATTTGTTAGTACATTGAACTAATACTTAATGGAAGGATTTGCTTCCTTTGCAGAAATGCAAATTTTTGCCCATTTGTAAACATTGGGTAACTGTTGTCTCTTAAAAGTGAAAAAGTTCTCCCAGAAGCCAATTTCTCAGCATTTTCAATTGGCCTAATATTTGTTAACAATGACAGGAGGCCTTTGATAAGCTTTATTGAAAATATGAGGCTAATTTTTTGAGATTTTCGTTTCTCTTGTCTTTCTCATTCAAAACTGTTACCATATTTTCTTGAATAGAAGCTACCTTCAAATACAAGCCACAGGTAAGATGAAAAATTGTTAATTCAAGCATCCCTTAAATATAAGCTGCAGTTTTGATATCAATAAATTATAGATAGAGGCCACATTTACTTATTAGATTTTTTAATTTGAAAATGGGAAGCCTATTAGTGAGACACAAAAAGTACATCTTATATTATTCGTTCAGTGATGTCTGTTTCATCCTCAGTCCTCACTGTATCAGAGTCATCATAATCTGAGTCGTGAAGTGTTACCTGAGGAATATACTCAAGGTCTTCATTCCTGTAGTTCACAAGGATGCAAGCCTCCTTTATTGGGTGATCAGCTGATAGGCTGTGGATTTTGTTTAGATCACTACAGGTGATTCCACAAATGTCAAATGATTTGACAATAATATCTTTCTCCATCTTTTTACTTGCAATTTGTGACTTGGAGGTTTGATGAATCCAACTCTAGTGTACTCAAAATCACATTTACAATACCATTCATCATAATATNGCAACAGACAAGGAAAAGAAATAATACAATATTTTGCACAATTATGAGCTTTAGCAAAAACGACAAATGGTTTTAGATTACAGAAATTTCTATCCATCTTATATTATTCGTTCAGTGATGTCTGTTTCATCCTCAGTCCTCATTGTATCAGAGTCATCATAATCTGAGTCGTGAAGTGTTACCTGAGGAATGCACTCAAGGTCTTCATTCCTGTAGTTCACAAGGATGCAAGCCTCCTTTATTGGGTGATCAGCTGATAGGCTGTGGATTTTGTTTAGATCACTACAGGTGATTCCACAAATGTCAAATGATTTGACAATAATATCTTTCTCCATCTTTTTACTTGCAATTTGTGACTTGGAGGTTTGATGACTCCAACTTTAGTGTACTCAAAATCACATTTACAATACCATTCATCATAATATTTGCAAAAAGAAAGATTTAAGTGGTTTATTGATTGACACATCAAGTGGCTGCAAGAACTTTGTGCAGCCTCCTGAAATCATTCCCTTAGTTGTTTTCATTTTACATAATCGCTGCCTTATATCTTAGATGCCAGAGATATGGCATTTAAAGGAATCCCATACTAAAAATATTTGCTCAAATGTAAAGGAGCCCCACACTTCATCAAGCCATTGAGCTGCAAGTTCATCATTCATCCATCCATTCTTTGAACACTTTACAATGGCTCCACTGATCACAGAAACCTTCAGTCTGACTTTTAAGCCAGGCAAAACAACCAATGGCGTTATTTTTGTGCCATCTGCTTTAATAGCCACACACAAGGTGATACATTGTTTTTTGTGACCAGTTGTTTTGATGGGAATGACTTTTGAACCTTTCTTGTCAACTGTTGTAGCACTTGGCATATCTGCCCATGTTGTTGTTTCATCCATGTTAGCAACATGAGATAGTGAAATTTAAACCTTTGCCACTGCTTCTCACAAAACTTTATGAAGTTGGCTATTTTTTACAAAGCATATTTTGGCATCATTTGACCTGTTGTGGCCTGTCTTCACAGGTTTTGTGCCTCCTCCAAAATTTTATTTTTTTTTGTCATTGCTGCTGATGAATCACTTGTTATGATTTTTCTCCATCATCATACCATACTTTCATCGGCTGAATATTTCCTCACTGCTTCCTTATTGTTGGTTTCTGCTGCATGCTTTATTATGGCTTGTTTGAATTTTAAGTCATAACACTTTCTTTTCTTCACTTCTGTGATTTTTACAACATGACAAAGAAACAAGAATGAAAAACAAGCCAAAACACTTAAAGCTGTTTCAAGAAAACTAGAATGCACTGCAATGGTTTCAAAAGTGAAGTGACATGAGCACATTATCACTTGGGATTTTCAGCTGACCGGCCTCTTTTCACATTATAACTGTGCCATAAAAGAAAGTTTTTAAACAGTGCCATCTGACAAATTATCAACAGAGTATTACTGTAAGTTGAGGCTGCCCTTGAATAGAAGCCACCCTCAAATAGAAACCACACTGAACAAAACAAAAAAATAAATAGAAGCTGTGGCTTCTATTTGAGAAACTATAGTATCTCATCATAAATTCCAATTCCAAAATTGTTGAAACGATTGTTTAGGATGCAAGAAAGTGTGTCTACTGCATCTGCTTTTTGCTTTGGTTGGTGTTATTTTTTTTGTTGGTATTTAGGTACTTTATCCCATCAAAATTATGATCAATAAATTCTCCTTTATCAAGTTTTTCTTGTTGCTTCTCCCTCTTTCAAATATTCCCCACCAAGAAAAAAACTTAAATCAGCATTTTTTTAGCTTAAAGTGGGCAAAGTAACTTTAAAAAAAATTCCTCATGAATGCCGGCCACATGTCCAACAGTCATTTGAAGGCTAGAATTTTGTATCAATGAATCACATTCCTATTAATTTTGACATGATATGGTTTTGGGTTGCAAGAACATTTTGCCTGGCTTGTGGCATACTTTTTAGTTTTGCTGAATTTTTATCAAGTTTGATATTTCAAAAACATGATACCNCCTTTATCAAGTTTTTCTTGTTGCTTCTCCCTCTTTCAAATATTCCCCACCAAGAAAAAAACTTAAATCAGCATTTTTTAGCTTAAAGTGGGCAAAGTAACTTTTAAAAAAATTCCTCATGAATGCCGGCCACATGCCCAACAGTCATTTGAAGGCTAGAATTTTGTATCAATGAATCACATTCCTATTAATTTTGACATGATATGGTTTTGGGTTGCAAGAACATTTTGCCTGGCTTGTGGCATACTTTTTAGTTTTGCTGAATTTTTATCAAGTTGTAAGTGGCTTGATAAATTTTATTGATATTTCAAAAACATGATACCTTAAGTGCAGCATTTGCTGCAAGCTTAGTCCCATGCTTAGCAAAATACATTTTCAAAAGCCCCTCCCACTCTCAATTAATCTGTGTTTGCAGACTGGTTTTTAATCTTTTTTACCATCAATAAAAAAATGACATAATTAGTTATAAAGAAAAGATACAAAAAGGTATAATAGACACATTGTCACTAAAATAATCAAAAGGGAAACCTTTTTGCACTCACAGCAATGAGGTAGAGTGAAGGGAGGATTATGCTAAAGCCTCCTAGCTCCCACATATTGAATGGTGACATTCAATATGTGATGAATGATATGCATCCTGTCAGTCCTTGGAGACTATAGTGTGGTGCTCTGAAGTTGTTCTGCAACAAAGTCTAGAGTGACTGCAATGATTTATTCAGGAGTGACAGTCTCTTCCTCACTGGGAGCAGGTGTAGTCTGTTGCTGATCTATCACCTTTATACCATGCTTTTCTCCTTAGTTGATTTTCCTTAGTCTGTTGGGCAAGTCCCCATCAGTTCAAGTAAATTTACATAACGTAAAGTTTCCTCTTGTAGACATCTTTGTAGTACAGCTGTGTATGCCTTTTTGACACCTTCCCTGCACAACTTTTCCATATAAAAGGTCGTTTGAGATCCTTCCATAGTCCATCCTCATAACATGACCGAGGTAGCACACGCACATCTGTTCAAGGAGTGCATATATGCTGTTGATGACAGCTTGCTTCAGAACTGTGTTGTCTGGGACTTTGTCCGGCATGATAATGCAGAGAATGCATTTAATGCCCTGTATGTGGAAAGTACTCAGTTGTTTCTTCTGCAATGCACAAAGAGCCCAGAATGCATTGCCATACAAAAGTATATTCAAGATGCAAGCTCTCTACACCAGGACCCTAATGGTTTTTTTCAGCTTCTTCTTGTACCATACTTTTTTGACAGTCTGGACACAGTAATTGCTCCCTTGCTAATGCTGTTGTTTGCCTTTTAGAGACATTAGAGAGAGTTTGTCATGATCTTTGAACTAAGGTAAATAAATCATGGACAACCTCCAGTTCATGCTTGGAGATTGTAATGATGGGAGGTGAGTCCACATATTGACCAGTGGCATGTATTTTCTTTACGCTCATGGTCAGTCCAAAGTCCTGGGAGGCCTTACTGAAATGGTTTAAGAGCTGCTGAAGGTTTTTGGCTGAGTGGGCAGGCTTTTTATGTGACCAGGGCTCTTTTTTCCCTCAGTGGTTGGTGTCATCACTGCAGAATGGTCCACAAACCAATCTGTTGTCTTTTTGGTTTTCTTGGAATCTGTGGATGAGGCAACACTGTGAACAGCGTTCTTGAATTTTCCCCATTTATCAAAAGAATAAGCATTGGGCAGGCCTGAAATGGAAGACTTGAATACACATGGCTATTCCTTCACTTTTCCTTAGTCACAAGTCCTGCTGATACCAATGAAAAGTGCTTCTTTCATTTTACTGTGGTTCACTTTCTTTGAAAGCAGTTTCACTTTGGTGTACACTAATGAATGGGCAATGTAACAGTCAGCAGCATGATGGCTGTGTGTGAGCTTGACATTGGATAGGCTGCAGCATCTATTAAGAATATGGTTGAGCTTGGATGTTTCCACAAGACTCCTTGTTTGCGATGCTGATGTAGAAACAATGATGACAGCACAGCTCCAGGATTTGTTGCCCATTTTCATTTGTCTTCCCCAGTACCAAAAGCTACACAAACAATCATTACAACCTAATGATTCAACACTCCCTTTTTATGTAACAAGTGTTGCTTGGTATATGCAAGTAAAAGTTTCTAAAATTTTTACTGAAGTTTACCCAGTTTATTGCTACTTTATTACTAGTTTACTATTTTGTTTTTTTTCAAATATTTTCCTATATGACATCAATTCTGTTTTAATTGCAGGTATTTCACAACGGCTTGATTATTTTATTATTTTGGCTCAGTTTTTATTTTTGAAATGTGAATGCAATGAGAGGAGGCTGGTAGCAAAATTATTTTAATAGGTGATTTTGAAGTTTTGTGTCACTTGTCATTTATTTGAATAGAAATACTATAGATACATTCCATTAGGAGATTTAAAGACCACTTTTGGGTTTTGAATTGAAAGGTTTACCATTGGTCTTTTAGCTAAGCTTGTCAAAGTGATGGCTGCTTGATTCATCCTTGCCAGGATTAGTGAGGAGTTTAGGGTTTTGCCTTTTAAAATTTGGAAGTAACTAGTTTTTAATGTTGGCCACAAAACAACATAATAGCCAAGAATATAGGATCAAGATGATATTGATGTATTTCAATATGTATCTATGTAGGAGGAAGATCTCTATTTTTTTAGTCATGGGTAGACTCATCTACTTCCAGTCCATTCTTCTCACTCCCAAGTTACAACATTTCTCTGTTGCATTACATACAAACATAATTTATTACATTACATCACTTAAGTTACCAAGGTGACTTTCCCAACACAGCACATTATCAGTATATTAATTTGCTATCTATTTGCTGCCTTCCATGTGACATCACAGTAATAATTCTGCCAACATGAAAAGCATTAAACACTACACACACCAAATGAGTACAGAGTACGAATTTGAGAAGATGCTTGAAATAATATATTCATACATGTATATGAAATTTCTACCAATGTTTATGGATCCAGATATCCTGTTGTTGCCACTTACCAAGGATTATTTGCTTAGAGATAAGTCTACAGAGAACTCTACTGCAGACAGTTTGGTTTTAAATCTACCTTACATTCCACTTGGGACAGAGCTTGGACAGAACAGAGTTAGGTTTCACAGCAAAATAGTTTGTTGATAAAATTACTAACCCTGAATCTTCAAAATCTTTTGCACATTATCTGATCTGGTTTTTTTGCACCCAAGCATTTGATTGTATTTCTTTCAGTATCAAAATTTTTGAAAGTTGTTACTGTTATACAAAAAATATTTCTGGGAAGTGACATCGTCTTCTCATCCAAACACTCTCATTTCTGGTTTTGATAAAGAACTCAATAGTTATTTTTGATTTTATGTTATCATCCCACACGAGTCAGCTGATTTCACTTCAAGGTATGAATTTAGTGTGCATCAAAAGAAGGAAGCTACAACAACAAGAGGCCAACAACATGATACAACACACCATCACCTTTTGGTGAATGTTTTCCTTGTTATTTACAACTTAAGACATAAAGAAATCATATTATAATCGCCATATGCATGATTTCAGAGAGAACTAGTGTAGTTTTAGTCATAATGACGTCTTTAAGAAGTCAAGGTTGACCTATTCATCAAAAGAAAGGCTTGCACTTTGACCAGCATTCACTTATCCAAATTAAAGCATCAGATAGTATTAGACAGCCTGACTCATGTGCAATTGAAGGGAAAGGAGGAGTTGGAATTAATGTTGATAGTGCTCAATTATTTGAAGGTTTTGCCCAGGTCTGTGTAAATAAGCTTAAAATTGTCACAACAATGGGTATTTCATTTACTTGGCAATGCAAGTCTTTGATGACATGCTGTCACAATTATTACAAATAGATAAATACAGAAGAATGCCTCAAATATTATGGTTGTGCATTTGTGTATGTTAATTATATATACATTTCTAATGTTGGGAAGGACCTCTAAATAGTTACTTTGAATGACTAGTGAACCAATATTGTGTACTTATGTTTTTTTACTATTTTCCTGCAGACTTTGGTTCCCCAAGATTAAATAATCTACAAAAAGAATGCCTGCAACAGAAAGGTGAAAAGCTTGGTCAGTGTAATATTGGAGAGCATGGCTGAGGAAGAAAACTGGACTGAGAACAAGGAACACCATTTTGGTGTGGATACAACAACTAGCCCTAAACATTATAAAAATGATAGCAAAGGCTATGTAGCCTTCAGGTCTGATGAAGAACTTTCATCTGATAACCCGGAGGAAGACTCAATGTGAGTACATAAAGAATAGTCAATAAAAACTTTTTGAAAACTGCTAATGTAGGTTTCTTTTGTGGTTGCAGTATTGCTTTGGGGAAAAGTATAGAAGTTTGTATTTGGTTAGCACTCAGAAATCACGAGTGCTAACCAAAAAGGAAAGGGTCTGAATTTGAGTCCTGCTACACTGTTGTGCACAGCTTGAATCCAGCTTGTTTCATTGTTAGAGGTGACAATCCTTTGAATTCATAAGTGTTTTTAGTACTTGGTCATGACAGGAGCATGACCCAGTAATTCAAAATTTATTACCCTTTTAACTGAATTGGGCTCCACCCCCAAAAAGATGAACCTAGTAAAAAAAGCCACAACCACTGTTTTGGTAATATTTGAATATGAATCCTTTGCCATTTGATGTAGAATAGGACTAAGATGTGAACTTATTCTTCATGTTTGCTTCCCCAAACAAATTTCTAGTAGTGAAGGATAACTGTTAAAAAATGTTCAATCTGTAATCTGGTGCAATCACAGCCATGGAAATTTGGCTTAAAAAATCAGCAGGGAATAAAGGCCTTCACATTGAGATTTGAAACTCTGAACATTTTGTGTTTGATGCCTTGAACTTTTTTTTGGGGGGGGGGAAAGGGGGCAGGAGGTTATTTTTCCCAGTAACTGGCTTTGGATTATTCCCTTCAGAAGGAATTAGTCATGCCAGTGGGGAATTCCATGACCAGATGTCCTTCTGTAACAACCAATAGCTTTTTCTTTCTAAAATTCAGAAATAATGGTTACGTTGCACACACCATTAAGCAACAGCTCCTTTGAATGTTCTTATGCACTTGCAACAAAGAAACGACTGATAGCTTACACCAGCCATTAGTGGTTAATAGTATGGAGGGTTCTAACTTTCACTTTGCCCAGTATAGTGCATCAGACACAAGGTTGTGGTTGGTGGTAAAAACATAACCACTCAATTAGCTAGATATATTCACATAAGATTATAATTTATATAGTTCTCTTAAAAGTAAATTCCATGATACTTGTCACTTTTATGGTTTATGACCTTTTGTAATTATTCCAAGAACATCAGAAGTTAATAGCTAGTGATCAAAGTCTTAGGGTAAGAATGAAAAAAAGTTTTTTACTTTTTAAAAAAGAATGGTGCTTTTTTGTCTTAAGCTTTACTTTAGAAAAAGAACATAGGTTGGTATCATAGAAACATAAAAGAACATAATTTTTGGTAAAAAAGTCAGATAGGTAGTGTTAAAAATTACCTGTGAAAGTTCAAAAGGTATTTTACTTTTGAAAATTTTGAACTTTATGGACTCAGAGGAAGCCATAGATGTAATAGCTTTATCATTTCACGAGTCGTAAGCTTTTCCCTAGCTCGGGAAAAGCTTACGACTCATGACATGATAAAGCTCTTACATATCAGGTATTCTACTTGCCTTTTGTTTCCAGGCTTTGCTATTAATGCATTTCTTTTCATGGCTGCCATTCAGAATCTCATAAAATATAAATGTATCAAAACCCTTTTTAATAGTAAAAGGGAACAAACATGTAACAGGGAATTTATTTTTTCCTCCATTTTTTGTAAAAGGAAATCACCACGTGAGAAGAAAAAGTTAAAGAAGGATACAGCTCGCTCAAATACATTTAGGCACAAGTTCAGGTCCATAAAGGTAAAGAAAAAAGAAAAGGAAGTAAAGGAAAAGGCCAAGGAGAAAGACAGGGACAAGGAAAAAGAAGAGAAAAGAGAAAAAAGAGAGAAAAAGAAGCAAAAGAGACCTGTTGCAGGATCTGTGGAACAGATTCCAACAGTCGTTCAAGGTATGTTTTACAATTGCATAGAACAGTTTTTCCCAATGTAGGATCAGCAGTTCTGAGAAGTGGGATTAGGCCTCCATTTTAGGGTCAGTAGTAATTAACTTGGTCACAATGGAAGATACGTTAACTCCTGGCAAGAGATGGAAATAAGGCCTAACAGGTGTTCTATTTCCGGCATGACAGGACAGTAATCATTATAATTAAATCATTAGACTTTTAAAAATGTGATCGCTTGCCATGTTTAAAACTGATTGGTTATTGATAATTTACCTGCTTACGTACACTGTGGTTATCAACTATATTTCATTGATTAACATAAACCAGACCATTTATAGGTTCTGCTTTATAAAAAGCTGCTATTTGGATAATACCAACAAGTACTTTGTACTGTGAGTTCATGTTTTATAACGTCCCCACATATATTAATACATCATGATGAATATATTTTTAATTGTGTATTTTAGTACTGGTATCTTTACTAGGGGCACGGCAGATAGGTAGGTAGCCACAAAAAATATCAAAAGGAAAAATTCCTTGGTGTCTGTGACCTAGAAGATCATGATAGATCATTACGAAGAAAAGCTTAAAGTAAACAATTTGCCATTCAGCATTGTTATTTTGCATTCTATTATTTATTAGACCCCTGTAGCAGGAGGAAGGCAAACTTGCGGAAGATTTGGAATCGATTCTTAAGGCTGTCAAGGGAAGGGGAAAGAAGGCAGCTGGCATTTTTCATGCCGTAATATTCCCTTCAATATTCATGGACAATTTTTATGATATTAACTCTTGTAAGATTAACCCTGCTTCATTTGTCGAGGAATGCCAATCAATAGGGGTACTTGGGTTAGCATTTTCTTCAGATCTTTTTCGAGATTTCTTGCTTACAGGTAAAACTGCACTGTATTTAAGGAGAGAGTGAAGTTCGTATGATTCATATGTTATTCTAAATAGGTTGTGTAAATATGAACGAAAGTAAAAAATGTTGGGTTATTTTTCAATTCTTTACGAGATCCCAATGTCCTGTCATTTTCCTAATTGCGTTATTTAATCATGGTTTAAACCCCTAAATGGTGCCTACTTGTCAACAACTTGCACATACGAGATAAAACATTTTATGTTTTAGTTGCTAGCTTGGTACAGGTATTTAGGTATTTACCAACTATCCACTTATTTTTAGCTTCAGAACCAGTATTTGGAGTTCCCTTAAAGGTTGCTGTAACAAGAAGTAAAATGGTGGATGGAGTTGAGCTTCCAAGAGTTTTTAGGGATTGTTTACAATATGTAGAAGAGCAAGGTAGACCCTANAAACCATCAATTTTGAGCTCAATTTCTAAGTGCTTGACCAGACCATTTATAGGTTCTGCTTTATAAAAAGCTGCTATTTGGATAATACCAACAAGTACTTTGTACTGTGAGTTCATGTTTTATAACGTCCCCACATATATTAATACATCATGATGAATATATTTTTAATTGTGTATTTTAGTACTGGTATCTTTACTAGGGGCACGGCAGATAGGTAGGTAGCCACAAAAAATATCAAAAGGAAAAATTCCTTGGTGTCTGTGACCTAGAAGATCATGATAGATCATTACGAAGAAAAGCTTAAAGTAAACAATTTGCCATTCAGCATTGTTATTTTGCATTCTATTATTTATTAGACCCCTGTAGCAGGAGGAAGGCAAACTTGCGGAAGATTTGGAATCGATTCTTAAGGCTGTCAAGGGAAGGGGAAAGAAGGCAGCTGGCATTTTTCATGCCGTAATATTCCCTTCAATATTCATGGACAATTTTTATGATATTAACTCTTGTAAGATTAACCCTGCTTCATTTGTCGAGGAATGCCAATCAATAGGGGTACTTGGGTTAGCATTTTCTTCAGATCTTTTTCGAGATTTCTTGCTTACAGGTAAAACTGCACTGTATTTAAGGAGAGAGTGAAGTTCGTATGATTCATATGTTATTCTAAATAGGTTGTGTAAATATGAACGAAAGTAAAAAATGTTGGGTTATTTTTCAATTCTTTACGAGATCCCAATGTCCTGTCATTTTCCTAATTGCGTTATTTAATCATGGTTTAAACCCCTAAATGGTGCCTACTTGTCAACAACTTGCACATACGAGATAAAACATTTTATGTTTTAGTTGCTAGCTTGGTACAGGTATTTAGGTATTTACCAACTATCCACTTATTTTTAGCTTCAGAACCAGTATTTGGAGTTCCCTTAAAGGTTGCTGTAACAAGAAGTAAAATGGTGGATGGAGTTGAGCTTCCAAGAGTTTTTAGGGATTGTTTACAATATGTAGAAGAGCAAGGTAGACCCTAAATGTCTGTCTGTTACATGATTTGGTTTGTGTTTAAGTATTTGATATGACCTTTTTGGCCGATAGCTCATATAACATTCGTTTAGCTTATTTTAGGTTAACCCTATGGATGTCGTTAAGAACGATTTCATAGGGGCCGGAATCATGATTTAGTAAACTCAGTTCTTCATTTTTTCCCTTTAAGTTCGTTATGGCAACTTACTGAGCCACCATTTCGACAGCATTTTTTTTCGATGTGATAACTCATGACGATAACAAGTTCGAGGGTTGGACCGATGGCTAGCTGGATACGGATCGCTCAAGCGAAAAAAATTTTTATCGATAAACGATTTTCGGTCGGGTTTTTTATATTTCAAATTAACTTTAGCGCCAATCATTTGCGAGAAATGGCATATTTTCAGGAAGATGTTTTTTATAAAGATTGGTCATTTCTTCAATTTTTCGCCGTTTCGTCGTAAAATTTTATGCAAACCCTAAAAATAATGGCCACGGCAGTGTGCTTGAGGGAACTGACTGCTTGCTTGACATGAGACCAAGCCCTCAACTGAGCAATGTTCGGCGGATTCCTAAGACTAGACAAAATGTATCGTGTTAGGAATAGTATGTGTGTATTGGGCAGTAATTTAAACATGGTGTTTTGTAAAGCCAAAGGAACTAGTCTATTAATACGATGGCAAACACTTGTTTTCATATTAAGTCATTGATAAAGAGGACCACGTAAGACTATGCAGTATATAAAGTATTGAATTTTCAACTATGTGTTACGTTTGTAAGTAAAAGCTGTGGGACATATTTTTTTTTGCATATAATATTTTAACATTCTTAAGATAAAAGGTTTTACATAAACCTACCATGCTATTTAACAGCATAGCAAGTATTCATATTAGGTCGCAGTATAAAGACATTTTGAACCTCGTATTGCATTTGTTAGATGACTAAAGAAAAAAATGGTGAGCTGGGTTTGCTTTTTATTTTTGAAAAGAATCCATATAGTTGGTAAGGCCTCTCATATACATTCCTTATATGAAGACAATAATTGGCACAGGAAAAATGTTTCTAAAATTTGGTGTTTGGAAAAGGTAGGTAACTTTAGTGGATACAAGTATCTACAAATTGCTTTTTTCATTCTTTTACCTTTTGATCAGCCCTAAATGAAGAAGGAATATATCGATTGTCAGGAGTCAAGTCAAAAATTGACTATTTAAAACATGAATACGATCTTGGTAAGAAAATACTCTATTTTTTTCTATTTGTCGAAATTTCCCTATTTATATGTAATGACAAATTAAACTGTACAAGCGGGGTTCTTTTGTTCACTGTTGGCTGATTGTGGTGAACCAACAAATCGAAGAGTTGAAGGGAGACCACTTTTGTTTTTCTTCCTTGCAAGCATCTTGCTAAAGCCCTCTTTAAGTAAGAAATGGGGATTGTGATCTAACCTTGACTTAAAGAGGTTAAAGAGGTAAGAATTCACTGTAGTATTTATTGATGACAGCAAATGACGATAGGACAAAGAAGGAAGCGGTTTCATTGTATTTACTTTTTATGTTTTTCACTAATTGCTTCATAATTGTTAAATATGAATCTAAGGTACATTGAAGAGCAGAAACACAGCAAATAGACCTTAGTCATTCACTTATTTACAACGAGGAGATTACAAGGGATCTGGAAACTAAAATAACTTGGCCAGATTTGAGGAATTCGAGGACGACAGCAATAGTTGTGTCAGTTGTCGTTTATCTTCATCTTCATGCAGGATACTACACGTCTTTTTATTCTGAAGAAAAGATTTCCTCCGTTTTCATTTGCTTTTGGTTTTGAATTAATGAAAAATGTGACGAGGTATGCGAAAGCACTTTAATGGGGTGATACGAGACATTTGGTGTTAAAATTTTATTAGAAAAGCCATGGTTGGAATAAACCTACTTAAAGCCACAGTTATCATGTTCATTTTAGTGACAGTATTGAAAATTTTCACAAAGTTAGGTTGTATAGGCGGGATATTACTAAAGGCTTGGGATTTTTGAATAATTTCGTGGAAAAATGGGTTAATAAGGTAGTGCATAACAGCTTTTTTTGAATTGAATTACAAGTGAACAGGCACCGTACAAAACACAAAGCTTATATTTTAAATATTCGTTGTTATGCTGTCCAGTGAATGCTGGATGACAAGGAAATATTACAGTCTTCTCAGCGTGCACATCGCATGAACCCGCGAAGCATAAAGTATCTTAAACACTTAGGCCCGTGCGTTCTTTCATGGTTTCAAGTCATTTCCCTTTGGCCTTTCTCATCCCTGATTTCGAGCCATATAACCTAGTAATATGACTCCGCTATACACACTCCGCTTTAGAAGTGTTTACTGAATTGTAAAATCTGCTACCAAGATAGGGCCTATAAAAGATTGAGAACCCCTGTCTGAAAGTTGGTGGCCTGGAGTCTACTGTATTAAACTTGTTGAAGCAGCATAAATCTGTTTTGATAAGACCAAGTCTTTGAGTTATGAGGTCTCCCCGAAATTTCTGGGACTTTTACTGCTGTTAAAAGATGGACTGCACTGAATTCGCTTTTTTAAATAAAAGAAATTGATGGCATTCTCAAGTCATGGGTATTTTATTTCTCAGAATCCTAGTGTCAGAAATCAAAATTAAAGAAAGCTTGATTTAAATAGGTGTGCTCAAACATACCCTACAGCTCAGGCTACACATCTTCTGTTCTCCGTGTATGAACACAATTGAGATGGATCTCATAGTTATCATATTTTCGTAAATAATAATATTTTATACTTTGACAAGGAACCAAGTTTACTGCCACGCATATGAAAGTAAAAGTTTGTATTTTCCTATGTCAGCACCTATCAAAAATGAATAATGCAAGATCAGTATATACTTACAGATGGAACACAGAGTAGGTCCAATTTTATTCGAAACACCACTTTGCGCCCAACCAACTAATCACCTTACTTTGAAACTTTCGTCAAACATAACGCCAGGTCTTCAAAATTCTGAACTTTATGGACTCAGAGGAAGCCATAGATGTAAGAGCTTCATCATGTCATGAGTCGTAAGCTTTTTCCGAGCCACGTTTCAAAAGATACTTCTCCCATCGTCAAGCCGGTGTTAAATAAGGCTAAGTAAGGCAGGCTATACCGCCAGGTGTTAAATAAAAATGCTAATCATAACCCTCTTAAAAGAGCGTTAATATCAGATTAATCACAAGAAAATGACTAAAATACGTCAGAATAACCAGTTAATAAGGCACCTCGCACCTATTTGTGTATGTGTAATTTCATATTTACTGATAAACGTTTGAGAACTTGAAAAGTAGTTTATTTGATTTACTGCTTACCTAATTTTCTTTATGGCGCAAATTTTACCATTCTAGGGAAAGCCATCGCCTTGGACCAATACGAACCAAATATAGTTACTGGGCTATTGAAGCTTTATTTAAGAGAGCTGCCAGTGAATATTTTAACTCCGAAGTTGTTACCAGCATTTGATGCCGTTGTAGGTAAGCTTTTATACTGTTCTTAACCATTAAAAGCTGACTTATCTCTGTTCAATAGGCTGCCCTCTCACACGTTGTTGATATTTATGTTTTGCAAAGTTAAAATGAACACTTAAATGAAGTTACAGCTTCAATGAAATATTGTTACGCTGGTTTTTTATAGATATTGGTTTGCAAATTCTATTTGGCCGGGTTGTGCAAGGCTGTATGTTTGTTTACGAATGCAGCTGCCAAGACGAGTCCAATTTCCACTAATTTTCTGCTTCGTTGCAGTGCAATGAACAAAGTACTTTATACAAATGGAGCAAGAGATTTATTGGATCCATGAAAAGCAGACATCTTTTGACTTTGGCAGTGTAATGACGCAGTGATCCAATCTGATAAACATCGTTGGCACAAAAACACTCATTCTGATTGTGAATGAGTGTTCAAGTCAGCACAAAAATAATTTGTTTGACTCCTTAAACGGGAAGCTTATTGCGCCTGTGACAAGCCTGTAGCCATCGATGGCATGGAGTGGTAGTTACCACCTCTGAAAAAGAGGATACCAGCTTTTTACCACCCTAAATATTTGTTTGGAAATTTTATCATCGCATTGTCTCATGAACTTCAAAAAGATATCCCAAGATTTTTGGTCAAAGTCAGTTTTCCTGCTTTGAGAGTTGACTCATTCCCTATGCACACCTTTGGCTACGATTTGATTATGATAGCATAAGAATCATATGGAAAAATGCCATTGTGTTCATCATTTAATTACGTTAATCAGACTGTAAACCAAAGAACAAGAGAAGCCGTAAAATTCAGAACATCGCCCAAGAGAAAGGCAATAATTGACGTGATGAAAGAAAGCATGAACCTGCTCAGAAGCCTTTATTTTATGAGAGTCCAAATAATTTTGCTTTAAATACTAGGCCGCACGGGTCTTGGGTTTTAAAAAATTCTGGGAATCCAAATAACCTGTGGTGTTTTGTACTTTGATCCAGCATTACCCTCTAACAACGGCAAAGGTGGAGCTGTTGGCAAAGGCCTTGTGTAGAAGACACAAGACCACAACGAAATTCTATATCCCAAAATGGTAATGGTTAAAAATCGTTTTTTGCTGTATTAAATCCCCATATTTGACCGTGAATAAAGTTCATACCATATATATATATAATTTATACACAATAATTTGGAATGGTAATTTTACTGATTGAAAAGCCACTTATGTCAGTTAAGGAAGAATTACTTTTTCATGATAGTAGTTTGGTAGTTTGGCTGTTTCATTGGTGTATGGTTTCCTTGCAATGCAAGTTTTTTGGTCACCGAGTTGAGCGTATGGAAACTGAAACTTGTAGTTGGGGGTGGGGGGGATGCTGAAAATTTAATTAACTTATAAAATATGTATGGTTGGAATAAACGGGGAGGGATGGAATTTCTTGAAAAAAGTTTAGAAGCTTAGAAATATTCATATAATATTGGTACAACTAACAGAGCTTAGAAAGAAAGGAAAGCAAAATACAGTTATAATTGGTACTTACTTTTCATCATAGC
>RDPX01000100.1:2101739-2114077 GCA_003991215.1 Morbakka virulenta
AAGATATTGGTTTGCAAATTCTAGTGGGCCGGGTTGTGCAAGGCTGTATGTTGTTTTACGAATGCAGCTGCCAAGACGAGTCCAATTTCCACTAATTTTCTGCTTCGTTGCAGTGCAATGAACAAAGTACTTTATACAAATGGAGCAAGAGATTTATTGGATCCATGAAAAGCAGACATCTTTTGACTTTGGCAGTGTAATGACGCAGTGATCCAATCTGATAAACATCGTTGGCACAAAAACACTCATTCTGATTGTGAATGAGTGTTCAAGTCAGCACAAAAATAATTTGTTTGACTCCTTAAACGGACTGTAAACCAAAGAACAAGAGAAGCCGTAAAATTCAGAACATCGCCCAAGAGAAAGGCAATAATTGACGTGATGAAAGAAAGCATGAACCTGCTCAGAAGCCTTTATTTTATGAGAGTCCAAATAATTTTGCTTTAAATACTAGGCCGCACGGGTCTTGGGTTTTAAAAAATTCTGGGAATCCAAATAACCTGTGGTGTTTTGTACTTTGATCCAGCATTACCCTCTAACAACGGCAAAGGTGGAGCTGTTGGCAAAGGCCTTGTGTAGAAGACACAAGACCACAACGAAATTCTATATCCCAAAATGGTAATGGTTAAAAATCGTTTTTTGCTGTATTAAATCCCCATATTTGACCGTGAATAAAGTTCATACCATATATATATATAATTTATACACAATAATTTGGAATGGTAATTTTACTGATTGAAAAGCCACTTATGTCAGTTAAGGAAGAATTACTTTTTCATGATAGTAGTTTGGTAGTTTGGCTGTTTCATTGGTGTATGGTTTCCTTGCAATGCAAGTTTTTTGGTCACCGAGTTGAGCGTATGGAAACTGAAACTTGTAGTTGGGGGTGGGGGGGATGCTGAAAATTTAATTAACTTATAAAATATGTATGGTTGGAATAAACGGGGAGGGATGGAATTTCTTGAAAAAAGTTTAGAAGCTTAGAAATATTCATATAATATTGGTACAACTAACAGAGCTTAGAAAGAAAGGAAAGCAAAATACAGTTATAATTGGTACTTACTTTTCATCATAGCCTTGCACCAAGTAAATGGGAATACGTTTGACAAAAACTACATTTCATGCTAGGATTGGAAACTTTTAACAGATTTGGACGATAAGAGCCGGTCTCTGCGGGGAACCTCTGTAACCATTTATCTTTTGCGTCTTGTCTTGCTGAACACTTGCAACTCTGTATCATCAGTTGATCAAAAGTTTTAACCGTCGCACCAATGCTATAACTCAAACCAGAAACTGTATCCAGGCAGATAAATTCAGTAAGCGGAAGTAGTTTCAGTTATAACTGAGAGGCGCAAAGCACCCCTTTAATTTTGCTTACATAGTTAGCCCTATTTAGTCAGGTCTTGGAGAAATACCTAGAATTTCTACTTCAACATTTAAGTCCTTTTTTCTGAACAATAATTATTAAGTCTGCTCTGGATTTGTGTTTAGTTAAATGTTGACACAATTTTTATTCACAACATTCCACAGGAAACAAAATCTTTAATTTACCTTTTGGTTTTTTGTTGTATGTACTCAGCTCTTTCTCATTCGTGCATTAACATTAAAAGAAAGTAATATTTTACGATGTTCTCGATGTAAGTGAATCTAGTATCAATGCAAAAATGATGATAATTGTAACAATTAAATTGAAGCCTTAGGTTCAAAAATAGGGAAGAACATATTGTAGGTTCATTTAAATGAAACAATTTGAGTTAATATCTCAGCTCGTTTTCTAAATTTTGCCTTAAAAAGGTTTTCCGAAAACCACTTAATTTTAGCGGCATAAATGGGATCAACACATTAAAACCCATATCTGTTCGAAGCTCGAAGCCCGAATCTCAAAGCCTGAAGCGCGATGTCCGAAGCTCGAAGCCCGACGTCAATGTGTCTGCAGTGCATCTTTGAAAACTGCGTGCCACATGACTCGCGCAAATAGCCTTACCACCCCAAACCACACGGATGGTTACGGGGTTGGCCTGTGACAGCTGCATGTGCTATCTCACCTTGCAACATTATTGACCTATGAATACCTATTTCAGTGCAAACGTAAAGGAAATGATCTGATACTTTTAAAAATATTATTGGTATTCACAATATTTTTTATGGAACCTTTTAGTAGTTGTCACGACAATAACTTTTTATGTTAATGCTTCTTATAACTACAGTTACCTATTTCAATTTTAGGTCTCAACGATGAAAAAGATAAAGTAGAAAAATACAAATGTTTGCTTGCATCTTTACCAGCGCCAAACAAAACGCTTATTTCATGGCTGTTCGTTCATCTCGGTCATATTCTTGAAAAGGTTAGATTTTCTTATTGACTACGTGCCATATGACGTAAAACACACTGCGACAATTCCCATCAAATAGACAAGTTATGGTGTCAAACTACAAAGAGAAAACAAGCATTTATGATATCATTTGAGATACGAAATAGGCAGTTGACATAAGTTGCCCCTCACGTAAGTAAAATGTTGCTGAGGGGTATTTTAACTTACAGCTTGGTCAGTATTTCATTTGTTTGAAAGATTTTGATCAGCTGCATAAGTAAAATGCCAGTGATATTGGAAAAGTTGCTAAAAATGACACGATTATTCAAGTTGCTTAATTTTCAAAAATTTCCGATTGAACAATGGCCATAACACGTATCAGTTAAAGAGATTACACTACAGTTAACATTAAAATTTAGTGTGTAATTAAAAATGTGTTTTGGCCCATGTCAAGTAAGGAAGATTACGTCGGTAGTTGCTGTTTCTGGCAAGTTAAACCGCATTGCACGAAGTCATTTGTCTTTGTTACGATGGTCAGGCCTGTAAGGTTGACAACCCAGTTAATTGGGACTTTATAATATTAATATAACTTTTTGTCCTTTTTGATAAAAGAACAAGTTATAATTTGGTTTTATATTTTAATTTAGCTATAAAGTTATATAAATATTTGTTAGGTTGGGGACCCAATGTAGTTTTTTCTTGATTATGATAGTGAAATGAGTGCAATAAAGACGTTCTTTATAGCCCTTACTAAAATAGCAAGGCACAAAGTTGGCTGAGCGAATTAAGGAAGTCATATCTTATAAGCCCGAGCGAGAATAGGTTTCGAGCCTTTAATTGACACGCCATTATTTTTTGCGCGCTTTGTAAGAAAAGTTGTTTGCGACCCTGTTATTTTTGGTAGTCCCCAGAATGATGCAACTTTTCACCATTATGAAGGTCTAAAAAGTATCAATTTGTTTAGTAAACAAGAAAACTTTTGTGTTTTAATGCTGCAACGTCTCAAACATTAATGAGATGGAAAGAAATCCTAACAAGAACAAGAGAACTAAATATATGAATAACCAAATGCACTTTCTTAAGTGCTCAGAAATCATGATGTTTTTCCAGACACTAACCACAATTTCAGGGTTTGAACCGATATAGTAGAAATGAATAACTCATCCAGCATACAATGGCTTTACCATTGTATGCTGGATAGCCGATTGATATAATGGCTCACATCATGAAAGTCTTGTTCTCATTTTCACTTGCCCCATGGTTGAAGCACCACATCTGCACATTATTTTTCAAGTGGTATTATCAAGACCTTTGATTGATAAGTGAAGTGGTTGAAATTAATTAGTGTAGTTGTTAGAGAGGGGGCATTTTATTTTAGGGCTTAGAGACGATATCTTTTACCACATTCGTTCATTGGGACTCGCAGACATATGTAGCCACGGGTGTTATTAAGTGTCTTTTTCGACGAAGGATAGAACAATGCTTTTCATCAGAGAAACACTTGTTTCCATGTTTGCCAAATGGTTTGGACTTTGAATTTGATGAGAGTCTTGTGGAAAGCTAAAATTGGGGAGTAAGCATTCTGTATTCACGTTGTATATAAGCAGCGTTGGCAGAATTTCTGCGCCCAAGCGCACGATTAATATACCATATATTTGGGTATTCTACTGTCCCTAAAACTGAGTTGTATTTCTAGTTGTATTTACCCCTTTTTGTTTGTTTCGTATATTTGCTTATTAAACAAATGGAAAGGATGTCATATCAATAGCAATAATGAGTTTGCCAGGGATATCATATGCTCTTACGATCTCTGGTGTACTCGTGAAAAGTAGTGCCAAGCTCTTTAATGTCGGCAGGAGGTCTTACTGGATTCTCGGTGGTGGACTCCCTGTTAGCATACCCCATCCGTCAGAGTACCGACCCACATTTTTGATAACTAAATTTAATTTGACCTCCAAAGTGTTTTAGACATGTCTGGTTATTTGCCGTAACAATTGCTTTGGCAACGGGGGTTAAAATATTGTAATTGTGGTCAAGCAAGCGATACCACACTCTTACGTTTTTCACTTTTTGGGTACTTTGAAGTCTCATAGAAGTAGTATAAACTTCAAAACATTTGTGGCCAAAAGTGTGGCTATTTGAATTTATCACCAATTACCCAATTTACCGTCATTCGTTGCATTACTTGTTTTGATTTTCTCCCGGTAACGTCATAATTTGACGAAAATAAAAAATCTAAGCTTCTCCAAGAACTTGGGGAAGGGCACTTTATTTAGTTTTAGAAACCGCTCCATTCATTGTCATGTTTTTCACTTTGTCAATAATTTTCAAATCGGTTTCAGATGTTGTGAATTTAAGAGCCTCTTTTTTATAAGGAGGTTGAATAATTATTTTATTTGATTGAAAACGTTTATGTTCTTTCAAGGAGCAAATATAAGAATGCAAACTGGACTAAACATTTGATACTTGGACACGTCTGGTCTTAGACTATGCTTTAAAACATATTCTCCACGCGTGCAGCTTTGCTCCTCTCTAGTTATGGGGATGCATTTAGGACTTCTTACGGTTGTAGGTCTCTTAATCAAGTGTTAACTGCGGTGATCATTTAATTCGTTTTGTTATCAGGAGACCTATAAAAATATTTAAATAACATGTTACAGTATTGATAACGTGACTTTGACGAATTTCCAAACAATAAAGAGAAATATGATGAGAACGGATACAGTGACTACCCAGTTAACACTGTAAAAAATTAATTAAATTAGGAATCGTTTTACTTGCTGCAAACTTAACAATCTGTCAGTTTTCATGGGACATTTTGCAATTAGGCCATTTGTACATTAGCGATGTAGGAGTAGGCAGGAGATGAACGGTTCGTTGGGTTGTAACTCTAATCCAAATTAGCGAAATCAAGTCCATTATGAAGATAAGAATTATTTCTAACGGCATTCACAACTACGATCCCAGAAAAGCTGACAAATTTGGTTATATCCGAAAAGAAATACTACGTTTAATTCGATATTTTGTAGGGTACGTCAGAGAGCCAGATGCTTGCGTAAGTAGGTTACGGACCATCAACAATTCCTTCAATTGGTTAATAAATACCAATTTTATCTAAATATCACAGAAGGGCAGCAACAACGACAGGGTTTCAAAAAATTGCGCTTGTTTTTACGTGAAAACTAATTGTTAGGAGACAAAATAATTTCCAATTACACAAAAGAGGTTAATGATGAAGACAATGTCTGTGTACTTAAAAAGGAAAAAACCCTTGCAGAACAGATTGCTATAGATATAGATGATGATTAAAATTGTTCAAATTAGAAACGGTCGTTTTAGTATTTAATGTACCACAGACTGTGTTCTAGTTCAAAATTGAAATGTCACCAATTTGCGTCACTTTAATTGTTGCTCGCTTGTCCGTAGTAAAACTACCTCAAGTTTTTTTCATAAACAGAGGTTTGTCAAGAGCTTACTTTTAGACAGCAATATATGAGCTTGACCTTACTTTACAATTCTCTCGTTGAGAATATTTTTTAATGGTTCTTCCGGTAAATGACAAGATGTTACAACTTGATGACTTTACGAAATATTGTTTTTCAGAGTTCTACTAAAAAATCAACTAAAGTAATTTTATTAGACATTCAGGCATATGTCAGATGAACATTTTTTCTAATTAAATTAGAATTTTTACCGAATCAATTTGTTTTTTTATGGCATTTCCCAGTTGTTTCTTTCCCTAAAACAGGATTTTCCCAATAACTGCATCCTTTTTTCATTTCCAACAGAGCTCTGAGAACAAGATGAGCATCCAAAACTTGTCCATCGTTTTTAGTCCGACAATGGCAATAAGCCATGGAATACTAAACATTTTCTTTTGTCACATAAAGGAACTATTTCCAAATACCGTAATCATGAGGTAATGCATTTGCTACTATTACAACTACTATTACTACTATTACTACTACTGCTACCACAATTACTACTTTTACTATTACCACTACCACTGCTTTTGCTACTACAACTTCTACTTCCACCTTTACTACTTCTTCTATTTCTGCTATTACTATTACTACCACTGCTACTACTACTACTACTACTACTACTACAACAACTACTACTACTACTACTACTACCACTACTACTACTACTACTACTACTACTACTACTACTACCACTACTACTATCCCTACTACTACTACTACCACTACTACTACCACTACTACTATACTACTACCACCTCTACTACTACAATTACTACTGNCACGACTACTACTACTACTACTACTACTACTACTACTACTACTACTACTACTACTACTACTACTACTACTACTACTACCACTCTACTACTACTACTACTACTACTACTACTACTACTACCACTACTACTACCACTACTACTACCACTACTACTACTACTACTACTACCACTACTACTACTACTACTACTACTACTACTACTACTAACTACTACTATCACATTTGCTACTACCCTTCCTACTGGTACTACTACTCACTCATCTTCAGTCGCTCCCTATCACTCCTACTACTATTACTTCTACTATTTCTAGAATAACGCTTGAGAACTTCCCTAATTTGATGAGTTATGTCATGCCGTGAATGATATCTATTAATTTATTGATTTGTTCAGCTTCCCCAACTTGAAAGGGATTTTTTATTTTCATTCTAGTAGCGGGTGGGTAACGTAAGTAATAATTGTTAGTAACAGTATCTGACTTTTTTCGGGCTTAACTTAAGAGAATTTTCGTTTTGATATGAAATACCACTTACAAATTAAGTAGTCTACAATGAAAATAATTTGCACAATAGGACACGCAAAACTATTTATAGAAGGGTTCGACATTCATCTAAGACATATGTCTACCATTGAATTGAATTGAGTTGAATCACCCATACCTAAGACATGTTGATCTAATGTTTAAGATTTGGATAGGATACAAGCATAAATTTCGTTATAGGAGTTACCAGCTATTTTACACTCACAGCTTATGATTCCCGACATTCTTTCTCTGTCTATACACCCTGACAAATATTATTCTTATTTACAAATAAATATTTATTTCAGACCGGCTGTACACAAATGTTACACACAATCTATGAAATTGCTCACATCATTGTCACTTCGTAATCGGGTGTTCTTCTGCCTGCAACAGTATTGCTGGAAATTCATTTTTGTATGATTACGTGCTTTTTGGTGAACTGGAAGATCCTACTTTGAATGTTAAAAGAAGAACTCGCATTTCTTTGGAATGGAAATTAGTACTTATTAGAAGAATAAGTTGGAGCATAGGTTTACTGTATAGTGATAATCTAATTTTATAGCAAATGAAACTAAAATAATTTGGTTATGTGGAATACCATGGAGTAACTTGGAACAAATTCGGAGGAGGTGTATTCCAAGGAAATTAGTTTCCAGCATTGAAATTTATCATTGTCATTATAGCAATAATGTTTATAGTTATTAACATGGTTAAAGTATCAATCATGAAACTTAGATTAAGTTTAAAAGATTAATGAGTTGCATAAGCTATTTTGAATGTGTATTGAAAGAACTAAAGTATAATTACAAAGAGATTGAAAAAGTAGACATGCACAGTGATTTGAGGACAGAGGTAGAAGGTAGTCACATTCTATACGATACCAAATTTGTTATTGTTGATGTATTTGGATAGTTTTGATACATCTTTATGGTATTTGAAAGGGATCGGTATTGACTTGAAGATGCATTTAAATCTGGTATCAGCGTGTTTTGGATCGACAAGAACCAGAAAAATCACTCTCAAACTCTAAAACACCCTCTTTTAAATGTTTTTATGCTGGAGAATAAAGTAAAGACTATGGGCTTAGTGCCTTTACAAATGTAGTGTAAGGTGACTGTATCGAGGTTTAAGTGTACCCCACTGTGTTGTGTTGTGGGGATTACTGTTTTTATGTCGTCCTTGAAACTTATCTTTAACATTTTAGGTGCAATGAACCAATGCCTCAGTGCAAAGCACGGCTGTCGGTAAGTGAACATGACGAAACGCGGCTTACAGATGATCCTGAGTAAGTATGTTTAGAATTCATCAAATATCTTGTTTAGCCAGCCATCAGTAGATCTCAATTTCATGTCACAGCCATGTAATAAATGATGATGCACCAGAAGAGTAAAATTAGTCGTCACTTGTCACTCTTACTGAATAGAATAAAATTGTTTTTTGTTCTATTTGGTGTTTTGCTGCTTCCAACCGCTCGTCTTTTAGTGCCTACGTGGCAAACTTTTTTAATTTACATAGTCAACAGTGACACCTCCCAGTGAATGAAAATGACCTTAGTGAAAAGTACACATTGTTTTGTTTATCTTTAATGGAAAGCGTTGTAGGCAACAAGATATTTGTTTATTAATTTTAACGAATGCTTGAATTTTTTTATTTTGACAGGCGAAATAATTCTACTTTTTCTATTGTGTGTAGCCTCCAGACAGTTTTTGGAAGTCGTTAACTTAAGGGTAACTCGATTTTACGTTTAAACAGGCTTGATCGATGGATAGACTTTTTAAAAAATTGGCCTGGTCAGGGGGAATATGGGTAAAACGTGTGACTCGACTCTTAAAACATCGTTAAATAAGAGTTTGTCGTAAATGCTATTGCTTAACTACCAAAGGTATAATCCTGGATGAGGGTTTGTGTTTGTTTTCACTAATAATATTTTTTATGTGATCTTAAAAGTACGGTCAGCACTGATTAAATAACATTTATTGGTGGTATATCTTTTTAGGGCACTAAAAACTCGATTAGCAAGAGAAGAAGAGTTTTTAATGCGACTTCACAAGTCAATAAAGGAGGAATCTGATGAAAAAGTAATGTTATCGTATTGCACTATTTTATCAGCTTTTTAGTGGAATTTCGTTGTAGGGTAAAAATGTATTTATTTGATCTACTGCCTTCAAATTCTTGTAGCATTGACAGTTTGGGAATACTTCGTAAGTACTTGATGCAATGCTATTTCAATCATCAGCTTTTTTATCTGATTTTCCAACAAGGCTGGATTGCAACTTATTTGAAATGCTTTGGAGTAGTTATGATAATGATGATGAAACTTGCACTCTACTGGATTACAGTGGTAAAAACTTACCTGACTTTTCATCACTTATGGATTCACCTTTTCATGAAACTTAAATCACCCCAATCATAGTCGCATCTAACATTGCCCGCCCTGACAAATTTAAAGCCAAAGGCCCTGTTGGTATTCGAATCATTGTATCAAAAAGGTGTGGGAGACAAAATTACAAAACTTAACCATTTGCATGGATGAGGTCAAATTGTTTGCCAAAACTGAAAACCAAATTGATTCCTTAGTAAAAACTGTGCACATGTTCAGCAAAGACATAGGGGTAGAATTTGGAATTTAAAAATGTGGGGTACCTGTCCTAAAACAAGGAGGTTTAAAAGCGATTAAAGCAGCTGATCTCAAACTACTTGATGGGAGTGTGATAAAAATTATCAAAGCAGAAGGCTATAAATTTTTTGGAATTCCAGAATATGATAAGATCAAGGAGGGAAAGGTGAAAGAGCAATTTGAAAAGAGTATAAACGGTGTAACGATTGATTCTCAAATCTAAACTGAATTGCAGAAACAAGATCAATACATGGGTAGTGGCAGTGTTGAAGTACGGAGCTGAAATTTTCAACTGGAACGTAAATGAAGTAAAGGATCTTGATAGGAAAACTCGGAAATTGTTTACCACGCATAAAGGGCTTCACCCAAAAAGTGATGTAGATCGACTTTATATTAATCGAAAAGAGGCTGGAAGAGGATTAATGAGTTGTTAAGATGCCATCAGGAGTGGGGAGAATAATTTGGGATGGTACCTAAAAATTTCAACTGATACTCTGTTGCAAGATGTTAAGCGTGTGGGCATATTAGACTTTAACAACTGTGTCAAAAAGTCCGAGTTTAGGATGCGAGGGGAACTTTCTGTGTTATCGGAGCTTCATAGAGGAAAAAATGTTAAGAGTAGAATATGTCGCAAACTCAAAAGGAAATATAAGCTAAATAGGGATAATACAAGTAAAGTCAAGGAATCTGTAAAGCAGAAGATGCAGGCGAAAATGAAAAGGATGCAAAGATTTGAGAAAAGAGTAAAGTTTTATAGACAAAATAACACTTTTAAGACAAACCTCAAGAAGTTTTATAGGGAAGTAGGTAAAGAAGGTATTAAAATCATTGAAGCACCGGAGATTGAAGAAGTCGAATAGCTTTGGAAGAACATCTGGAGTAAGGAACAGCTTCATCATGAAGAAGCTGAATGGATAAAAGAAGTTGAATCATCAAATGCAGACATTCCTGTACAGGAATGGAACAATATTACAACTGAGAAGGTCGAGTGCCCTGAGTAAAGCACAGAAATGGAAATCTCCAGGTGTTGATAAAGGCAATTTCTGGTTGAATTGTCTTGCCTCTTCTCATGAAATTATGGCCTAAGAACTTTCACAATTCCTCATCAATCCCGAAAAACCTGGAGAAGTATATAAATACTTGGGTATTAATGAAAGTGACGGAATCCAACACAACAATATGAAAAAGAAAGTTAAAAAAGAGATCTACAGAAGGGTTAGGTGCATTTTTAAAACGGAGCTTAATTCCAGCACTAGAATAGAAGTAATAAATACACTGGCAATCCCAGTCGTTACATATAACTTTAATGTAACCAATTGGTCTTTAAGAGCGACCCGTAAAATGGATACGAAAGTAAGGAAGTCTGTGACTATGTACCGAATGCATCATCCGAAAGCTGACGTGAATGGGTTGTATATCCCTGGGAAAGATGGAGGAAGAGGAATGATGCAATTGGAACTGAGCTATAAAACTATGACAATAGGACTATGTAAATGTCTTACATAAACCTCGGATTGGATGCTAAAACTGGTGGTTACTCATGAACAGACGAAAAGAGTCCACTCTATTACTAACGAAGGTAGAAAGTTCATGGCAGAACTTAAGGTTGACCAAGGTGTATGCGACGAGAATATGCTTTGCACCAAGCAAGCTAAGATGGTAAAGCAAGCGGCAAAAAATGAAGGAATAAGAAACATTAATCCAAATTGGAAAAACAAACCCCTCCATCAACAATACCCAAAACGAATCGATGATTCTGATGTAGATAAGAAACTTACCCATCAGTGGTTACGAAGCGCGAGACTAAAGGCTGAAACGGAGGGGGTTTTGATGGCTGCGCAAGATCAAAGCCTTCTTACAAAGAACTTCCAAGCAGAATTCCTTCATAACGGTGCTAACCCTAATTGTCGATTTTGCGACTCTTCCAGAGAAACAATAGATCATAGGTCTCTGGGTGAGACCCGGAGTGGGATTGTATACAGCCACAAAGAAAAGTAAACCCAAATAATAATAATAATAATGATAATAATAATAATAATAATAATAATAATGATAGTGTCCCACACAGTTGGATTTTAAAAACGTTATCAATCTATAAATTTAACAACAAATTGATAAATTTCATGAAAAAATCGATGAAGTCATGGAACACTACGATGTGTCTGAATCACGTACAAGGTATTATCACAACAGAAAAGATCGGTATCAAACGGGGGATCTTCCAGGGTGACTCACTATCACCTTTACTATTCTGCTTAGCATTAGTGCCGTTAACATTGGAAATTAATGCTAGTGGGTATGGATACAAGATGAACAGAAACAGTGTGCCAATCAGTAACCTGTTTTATATGGACGATCTGAAACTGTATGCATCCAATGATGATCAACAGCAAGGAGAACTACGGATTGTAAAGCAGTTTAGTGATGACATCAAAATGAGTTTTGGTTTAGATAAATGTGCAAAGGCATCGTTCAAAAAGGGTAAACTAATTGGCACGGGCAATATTGAGCTGGATAAAGAAACAAGTATCAATGAATTAGATCAAGACAAGGGATACAGATACCTTGGAGTAGATGAAAGTGAAGGTATACAACATACTAAAATGAAGGAGAAAATCAGGAAAG
>RDPX01000100.1:2114191-2172373 GCA_003991215.1 Morbakka virulenta
AGTAAGTAACACTGAAACACATACAGTATTATGGGACATGGCAGTACATACAGACAGACATATAGGTGCGAACAGACCTGACATCATAATCAAGGACAAAGTGAATTCAACTTGCAAGCTGATAGACATGAGTGTTCCATGTGATAAAAATATTTCAATCAAAGAAATGGAAAAGAAAAGCAAATATCAAGATCTTGAAATTGAGATACAAAGGATGTGGAAAATGAAAACGGAAGTAATACCTGTTGTGATAGGAGCACTCGGTACCATCAGAAAAGGAATGGAAGATAACATCAGAAGTGTCTCAGAAAATATGAATCTTCAAATAGTCCAAAAGACCTGCTTACTAGGAACTGCAAGGATCCTTCGTAAAGTATTTAGCATCTGAACTTCAGGACATGATATGCCTTAGGTGTATTGTTTACACCCGGCCAAAGAAAAAGCAGCCAGTATGAACTGTGACATTTAGCAAAAAAGATAATAATAATAATAATAATAATGATAATAATAATATTAATAGAGAAGTAGGAAGACTTTGGAAAATGAAGAAAGTTCAAGTTGTGCCAGTAGTAATAGGAGCGCTTGGAAGTGTAACTAAAGGATTTGAGAAGTGGTTTGAGAAGATTGGTATTCCATGTAATATTGCAGATGTGCTAAAACCTGCCTTGCTAGGAACGGCCAGAATCCTAAATAAAAAGTACTGGAGATGTATTGAAGGAGAAGGTCCCTTGCTAGCCCTTGGTCATTTGTTATGACCCGCCTAGTAAGAGTATCACGGTAATAAGATCAGCTAGAGCATACGCTTAAAGAAGAAAATAATAATAATATTAATAATAATGATCTTCAATCATCATCTCGGTGACCATTGCTGCCATCAATAAAACCAGCAACTGGAAGGCACCTGGAATAGATGGAATTGCCAATTTCTGGATCAAAAACCTGCCTAGCATACATGAAGACCTTGCAAGGGCATTCACGAACATCACAGAGAATCCAACTGATTGACCCAACTGGCTCGCTCAAGGTATCACATATCTGCTCCCAAAGATAGAGGAAACACTAATTCCAAAGAATTAAAGACCCATCACATGTCTACCAACTATGTATAAGATCCTTACATAAATCATCTCAGAAAGAACCTACACCTTTCTGGACAAAAACAACCTGCTACCAGCAGTACAGAAAGGATGTAGCAGAGGAAGCTATGGCTGTAAAGACCAGCTACTAGTTAACAAAGCCATACTTAAAGAGGCCAAGTCAAAGAAGAAGAACTTGTCAACAGCATGGATTGACTATAAGAAGGCATTTGATAGCGTGCCTCACTTATGGATAGAGAAGAACCTCGATATCTACAGCGTCTGCCCAACCATCCTCAGATTCAATGCACAGAGCATGAAAAAATGGGAGACCACCTTGAACCTCCACCATGCAAATGAACTGTTAACGTTAAGGCCAATTAACGTCAAAAGCGGGATCTTCCAGGGAGATTCATTATCACCACTGCTCTTTTGCCTGGCACTAGCTCCCCTCAGCACCCTGCTCAATAGAACCAATTATGGGTACATGGACGACTTAAAGACCTTTGCCAGAGATGATAACCAACAAACAGGCCTACTCACCACCATCATGACATTCTTCAGTGATGACATCAAGATGGAGTTCGGATTCGACAAATGTACCAAAGCCACCTTTAAGAGAGGACGGCTGACAAAGACCACTAGCATAGACTTTTGTATCAACACCATCATCAAGGAGATAGAACAGGAAGGCGCATTTAAGTACCTAGGAGTGAACGAAGGGGGCGGCATCCAACACTCTGCCATGAAGGAGAAGATCCGGAAAGAGTATTATAGAAGAGTGAGAATGGTACTGAAAAGCGAACTCAATGCGGCCAACCGACTCGAAGCGATACCTGCAGTGGCGTACAGCTTTAACATCATCAAGTGGAAACAGAACGAGCTCAGAAAACTAGACACCAAGACCAGAAAGATGCTGACCATGGAAAAAAGTTTCCATCCAAAAGCAGATGTCGACAGGCTACCTACCTAGACGAGAAGAAGGAAGAGGCCTGGTCCAACTCGAGCTGACCACCATAGGCCTAGACAGATACCTAACATCAACAGAAGATCGACTCCTCCAACTGGCGAAACATCATGAAGATAGAAAAAAGCTCTACTCGATCAAGAAAGAAGCAGCAAAATTTAAGCAGGAGCTGAATGTCCCAGAAATACCACCGACAACAAAGATTGAAACAACAACAAAATATGCTAGCAGAGTCAAAGAGGAAGCAAATCACCATGGTCATCTACAAATGCAGAAGTTCTGGGAAGAAAAGGCAATGCATGGAAAGTACCCTAACCGAATCAAAGAGCCAGGATGTAGACCAAGAAAAGACCAACAAGTGGCTTAAATCCATCGGACTAAAAGCTGAGACTGAAGGCCAAATCATCGCTGCACAAGACCAGTGTTTGGCCACAAGATCCTACCACTATCGCATCATCAAGAATGGAACAGACCCACAGTGTAGGATCTGTGGAAAATATGAGGAGACCATTGAACACATCATTTTGGGCTGCCCAGTGCTAGCAAAGATTGAGTACATCGAAAGACATAACAAGGCGGCAGCTTACTTACATTGGAAGATCTGCAGGGAATATATAATGAAGACAGCTGACAGATGGTACGAACATCAGCCCAACACAGTCACAGAGAACGACGAGATCACACTCCTACGGGACTTGCCCATACAGACGAACAGAGGGATCAAAGCGAATAGGCCAGATATTGTCATCAAGAACAAGAGAAACAAAGAATGCATCCTTATAGACATGGCCATACCATCTGAAGGGAACACCTCTGTCAAAGTAACAGTAAAGCTGTCAAACTACAAAGACCTAGAAATTGAAATCAAAAAGATGTGGGGCACAAAGACCACAACATTTCCAGTGGCCATTGAAGCTCTAGGACTTGTGAAGAAGGGATTTGNTGAAGGCCAAATCATCGCTGCACAAGACCAGTGTTTGGCCACAAGATCCTACCACTATCGCATCATCAAGAATGGAACAGACCCACAGTGTAGGATCTGTGGAAAATATGAGGAGACCATTGAACACATCATTTTGGGCTGCCCAGTGCTAGCAAAGATTGAGTACATCGAAAGACATAACAAGGCGGCAGCTTACTTACATTGGAAGATCTGCAGGGAATATATAATGAAGACAGCTGACAGATGGTACGAACATCAGCCCAACACAGTCACAGAGAACGACGAGATCACAATCCTATGGGACATGCCCATACAGACCGACAGAGAGATTCTGTGATCAAGCAAGAAAGATTCGATTAAATGGTTGGCTTTCAGATCCTGAAACAGAGGAGATTAAATGAAGGGTTTTAGGAGATCGCATTGAAGCAGAAGTTGGATTGATAGAAGGGATGATTGAAAGCGAGGAAGTGATTGAGAATGCAGGCGAACAGGTTAAAGTGGACCATGTGATAACTGTTGAGAATTTGAATGATATGTCAGAAGAGGATAAAGAAACCTTGGGCAAACTCAATGAAGTTTTAAATGATCAACTAGACGAAGACCTCAGCGGGTTCAAACGAGTTGACAGGAAAAAACTGAAAGACCGTGTACAGAAGGTGAATGGAGTTTTGTCTCAAGTTAGAACTAATAACCTCACGGAGACCAATAATTTAATCAAAGCTTGTGCAATTCTCGTTGGTCAAGAGTTTGGACTTGAGCCTTATAGAGCACGATATGGTAGGAAAGAACCATGGTGGAAACGGAGGATCCAGGACTCGATCAATGAAATAGGAAGACACATTAGTATTCTTGATACAGCTAGGGAAAATGAATTGAAAAGGACAAGAAAATTGAAGGAATTAGAAAGAAAATATCTTGTAAAGAAGAAAGAATTGGGTACTGAAATAGAGGAGCTAAAGCAACGGCTCCAGGTCAAGTCTCTGAAAATGAAACGTTACGATTTGAGAATCAAACAATTTAGAATAAACAATTTGTTTCAAAATGACCAAAATAAAGTATATTCAAAGTTTAATGGCAAAAAAATTGTTAATGAAAAACCGGACTCTCGTGAAAGTAAAGACAAAGAAGTTATTCACAATGGAAATGCAGAATGGTTTAAAGAATTAAAGGAAGGAAGGAGACATGAAGTAAAACAAAATGACTTACAAATCACTATTGAACTTATTACTAAACAATGCAAAAAGATGCCTAATTGGAAAAGCCCTGGCTCAGATGGGGTCCAAGGTTATTGGCTTAAGAACTTTGCAGTACTTCACGAGAGATTAACAGAGCAAATGAATGATCTGATCAATTAACGGAAATGAAGTCCTGAAGTGGATGACCAATTGAAAACTGTCTTGTGCCAGAAAGATTGTTGGGAAGGCATTAGGAATGGACAACAATCGGCCAATTACATGTCTACCACTAATTTAGAAACTCCTCACAGGTGTAGTCTCAAATTTCTTTGTACGATTTCCTAGAGATGAATAATTAATTATACACAGAGCAAAAAGGATGCAAACGAAAAAGCAAAGGGACGAAAAACCAATTGCTTATTGATAAAATGATAATACGTGATTGCAAAAGGAGACATACTAATTTAGGAATGGCCCAAATAAAGATTGGAGATTGGGAAAGCTTAAAGCAAAATATACCCATAAATCCGGTGAAGATGTGGATCACCTCCTTTTCATGGACAATCTCAAATTGTTCGTGAAGAATGAGAGGAAATAGTCAGTTTGGCCCCAACAGTCCAAATATTTAGTAATGAAATCAAAATGGAGTTTGGCATTAAAAATGTGGAGTGTTGATCATGCACAGAGGATCAGTTGACAGAAATATAAGTAATGACATATCACTGCCAACAGGAAAAACAATCAAAATAGTTTATCAAAGTAGATATAAATATCTTGGAGTCTTGGAATTTGACGGAATTAAACAAAGAGACGTTATTGAATTTTGACTGAGGTTAGTTTGCAAGAGTAAGCGTCATGGAAAAAGCAAAATTTGGGCAGTGAATACCAGAGTGATTTCGCCATTGAGATATGGTGAAGGAATTCTGGATTGGCGAGTAAATGAGTAAGACAAAATGGACAGGAAAATGAAAACAATACTGACCATCGATAAGAATTTTCTTCCAGAAACTGATCGACTGTATGTTTCCAGGAGTAAAAGAGGAAGAGGGTTAATAGGGTGCAAAGGATCTGTCAGAGCTTAAGAAAACAACCTTGGTTGGTATGTCGAGCAGCAAACTGAGCCACTGTTAAATGCTGTCAAAAGGAATGGGTTAATCCAGAATGATAGTTCCTTGAATCCTAAAGACTAAAGAAGAGACAAAAAAAACCAGAATCTGTCAGCCACAGTTCCCAATAAAATTATCAAAGTTCATTGCCGTGCATTTGTTATATTGTATAAAAGATAATCCCGGTGTTTATCTTAAACTTTCCAGTCAAAAATAAATTGTTTTGTCTGTCCAAAGGTCCTTGTTTAATTGCTGACCTAGAGAACATATTAACAGTTTATTTTAAAAGGGTTTTCCAAAGAAGCTATACCCAAGAGTTGTAGACTTGTCAAACACCTGTTGGTAAAGGTACACATTCAGGGTGCGGTTTGTCGAGGTTTTCATTCCATTTTTTCCCCTTAAGTTTGTAGATGCTGGGTGTGGTAATTATTATTTTTATTGAGAAAAATACTCGGTGCATTTATCAGGGACAAGTCAACCTATGTAACGAAACACCATGCCATAGTAGGCCTTGTGATTTGGTAAATGAGCTGAGAAAATCAGGTAACCAGACAACATCCACAAAAAGGGGATTTTCCCTGCCCCTCGTTAATTCAAATGAATTATTGTTAGCTACTGCTTCGTTAATTTGAATTTTTATCAAGATAGGCAGAGGCAACTTCGAGAAAACTTTTACGGAACTGTTTTCGTCCTTTACTTACAATTTCTCTGGGACGTATTAGCGACTAATTATGAAGTTATCATGCCTTTTTTAGAACAAAGAACCACTTTTTGAAGAACTATGGGAAGTTCAGATGAGAGTGACTCAAATAAAACGCAAGGTAAGGAAACACATTGCAGGAGGGGATTTTGTCATATTTGTTTTAAACAAATTTCAATACACATATAGAGAATAGATTTTCTTACTTCTGTCAGAGTAGCAAATTGAGACACTCATATAACAATAGACGTGACTTGGTATTGATCTAAACAAACCTAGAGGATTGACTTTCGTTGTATGCATGTTTACAATTTTAAACCTCCCAGCCATTTTTTGTTGTGAGATTTTAGTTGAAAATAAAGTTTTTATGGTGCAACCACGATTTACGATTTACACGTGGACTTTGCTATTTGCATTATGGTTTTTACCAAAGAAAAAAGTAATTAATTCCACTACGTACAAAAACATCCGAGATGTTTAATAAAGAGGGACTCTTTTAAGTAATAACTTATATTTCATTATAATTGGAGTATTAATAGTGGCATATAATACAAACCTGAAGGCTTTAAGAGAATGTTGGAAATACAGATATTAGGGAACAACGACAATTGTATTTAAACAGCATAAGGTATTACTCAAGTAAGCAAAAAATTGCCCATACCTCCTCCCTTTTAGCAGTGTTTGTATTACAGCAGTTCGTGTGCATGCTAGATGTCCAATAGTCTTATTCTTGTTCCTCCAGCCTATGTAGTGCAACAGTTTTTGTTCTCACAGAGTATCCGATGAAATGTAAGTCTGCCGTTGATCAGAAACATTTTAGTGAGCACTTGGCTGTGCTAATTAATGACTATAAGTCAAAGAACAAGATTGGATAGCTCAAATATTCCGTATGCAAGTGAAAATGTTAATAAAGTCATGCTGGCTCACACCAAGACCACCCGAGGAGTTTTCTTATTCATATTCCATACGGGAGATAGAAGGCACGTGGAAAAAAGAAGGACTTCAAGAAACAACAAAGAGCACCAATGATAGAAATAGTGATAAAATTTATTTGTTTGGATTCACCTGTAACCATAACAGAGGCAGAGACAGTAATTATTTTGACGATTCAGCAATTTTTTCTAATGCAATTTTTCTTCAAATAATAAGTTATCCTTATTTGAACTACCACTCCACGCATTGAAAAAACAACGTCAAGTAATGGTTCCAATCCAATTAGCTTGGGTACTGCATTGAAATGAAATATGATGTGATATTTAATAAACATAAGTATATGAATGATTTTTTAATTTTTCCCTTGAGGCTTTGTAAAAGTAACGACCTGAGCATTTGTATAACAGAATAGAAGGATGAAGTGACCACCGTTATTTGTTTTGTTAATATGATATATACTTAAGATAAGAATTGATAGATTTTATATGGAAATGAATATTATTATTGTTTTTCTCATAATATTCATTAATAAACGAAAACCAACAAAATGCTAAGAACGTAACGCCTCCGTGAGTTTATGATTTATTACGAAACCATGGTATTTAAAGCAATTTTTGTGTTTTCCTTAGGTGATCTTGTCATAAAGATTTGTTTTTACTTTAGAATGAGTGGCAGAAAAATGGAATATTCAATTATTTTGTCTTACTAACCCACTTTTGGTACACCATACGACGTTGTTTCAATAGCGTTTTATAATACATAATATAATATAATATGTTAATAACATAATATAATATGTTTTTAATGTAGTTGAAGGTTCTCAAGAGAAGAGAGTCTTCAAAAGCGAAAGTGGAGGCAGAACCCAGTGAGAATGTTGACAGTAATACCCAACCACCTGCAGAAGTGGAAGTACCAGATGACAAAGCAGGAGAAAGCAAAGGAGTTGAGAAAAACCAGGAAAATATGACTCATAATAAAGAGCAGACTCAAGAAAAGGTTGATACGAAACAGGTGGAAGAGGACAGAGAAGAGGGTAAGTAAGAGGCTGTGGCATACCCAAATAAGCTTTTTACAAAAATATATTTTGCTTTTAATTGATAAATTCATTGATAAATATCTCCGGAGCTTTAGTTCGATATTAAACGTCAAGACCAAAGATTTTTTGGAGGATTGGAGGATTTACTTCAAAGAATTTACTTAAATTTGTTTGATAAAAAACGAAAGTGAAACTATATACGCAAGTGTTCTTTTGTTCTCTGACATAAAACATATAAAAACTAAAGTGTGGTAGAATTTTAATCAGTACAAAAATATGTAATTTAAAAAATATAAAAGTACACAATAAATGGTATAAAAATTAGTACAAATTTCTAATCTGATATCCAGAAGTTAACAGCTTTTGTACACTCACATCCATTATTCAAATGGTCTGTTAACTTTATTATGTTTTACTAAACGAATTCACATTGTTACTATTAAATATCATCTCCATGTTTATTGTTAAGGGTATAATGGCTATTTTTTTAGAATCATGAAGAACACAGATCGCTAGGCGTCCACTTAGCTTTTGATTGTGGAGAGAGTGTTGCAAGAGTGGACATTCTCAGACATTCTATAGTAAACTATGGATCGTTTACCTGATAGTTTTTCAGCACCTAATAATGCTAGGAAATATAAAGCTTAAGAAATACTGAAAATTTAGTAAGCTTTTGAGAAGAACAAGCAAAATTACAAATTGTGGATATATGGAAAGCCCCTGAATGACAGAGAAATTCCCCACGTGTGTATTCTGCTGTTTTGACCTTGTGAAAGGTAATGTATGTAAGTGGCTACGGATAGTTGAGTTGTTGTAAATAAAGTCTCGATGTTTTTGTCATCGGGACGCATACCCAATAAACTACTCAGTTAGCTACCAAACGGTCCGATTGCTTAGCTGCATTTACATATTTGAGGTTGAACTGCAAAAAGAGAGATAATTCTTCTGGTTCTAGCTTCAAAATTTCCATTAACAGAAATGACAGCACCAGGATAGTGGACAGTTTTTGTAATACCTTCCCGGATTAGTCTCGACAGAGGTAAGGTACTGGTCCCAGGAAGTAATTAAGTCACTACCTGGGGTTACTTTGGACAATGATGTTAAATATATACGCTATTTCTTTTTTATAGAAGAAAATAGTAAATTGATTGTTTCGAGATCAGCTGTGTAAACAGCAATGAACTTGTAAAGTGGAAAGAACTTATAATACGAGTAATGTTTACATTTTACCATTGAATGTTTCCTGTCGGAAAGAACATTTGCCAACGGAAGCTGTGAGTGGTGATTTAGACTCAGTGAAACCAACGTATTTTTTGCGCTAATTTATTCTTTGCTTCATTTTAGCTTTGGTACGTTTTGATATCAATTTCGTTTAGCTCCAATACCCTTGGGGATTGAAGCTTCTCTTACAAAAATTTTACGACTTTGGGAGGGATTATGTCATAAAAGCTTATCACTACTCGTGTTTTTTTTCAAGATTTTAGTTTCCGTTTAAAATTTGATTTTATTGCCCCCGCTTACAGATAGTCTCTTTATCCTGCATCTTATACTATCAAACCAGTATTGAACCGCATGTTTGACACGATCATTTGTTGGGGGAAAGGTTATTATAGATGTCATTGAATTAATACAGACCCTACGTAGTAGCGAACTCGCCATTTTATGTGGATGTTTTTTCAGGCAACTACATTTCACGTTTCTAATACATCCAGTCTTAATGCTTATTGCTAGTATGCTAGTTTTCCACACACATACACACACAAACACACACATATTTTTTTTATTGTCANATTATGTCATAAAAGCTTATCACTACTCGTGTTTTTTTTCAAGATTTTAGTTTCCGTTTAAAATTTGATTTTATTGCCCCCGCTTACAGATAGTCTCTTTATCCTGCATCTTATACTATCAAACCAGTATTGAACCGCATGTTTGACACGATCATTTGTTGGGGGAAAGGTTATTATAGATGTCATTGAATTAATACAGACCCTACGTAGTAGCGAACTCGCCATTTTATGTGGATGTTTTTTCAGGCAACTACATTTCACGTTTCTAATACATCCAGTCTTAATGCTTATTGCTAGTATGCTAGTTTTCCACACACATATTTTTTTTATTGTCATTATTATTATTACACAATTATTTTGAATAATGTTGTTGTTTTTTTAATTGATCAGTGGATTCATGATCTTGAGTTTTGGTAACAACAAGTTTCCTCAGATCTTAAGCACTCGTCAGAGGATCCTGGCAGAGTGTAGCCACACAGTTCATTGCAATTCTACAGTTCTAGTAGCAATCCCAATCTTATCGAGTCTTTTTATCAATGCTTGTGGTGTTTTTCCTAGCGCTCCAACTACAACTGTTTTTTTGTTCTTTTTTTGTTCCAATGTTGTTTCAGTTCCCTTGCTAAGTTGATATTTCAATATTTTTTTCTTTCTTTTTCATAAATCCTGGTGCCGTATTGAGCAACAAAGTCTATAAACTGGCATGTTGTTTTTCTTGCCCATTAAAATCATTTTTGGTTTTCTTGCTTCAACAACATGGTCTCTTTGTATTGAAAGATCCTATCGGATCATATACCCTTTGTTTTCTCATACACCTTGCAGTCCATGTTCATACCATTTTTCTTTCGTTTCAAGACCCTATTTCCTACATACCTTCCAGTGTATCTTTCCCCCTACCCAATTATTCCTCCGTTTATACTCCTTTTGTACCATTTTATTACATTCACTTAAGATGTGACTAATGCTTTTCTCTGCTTTACCACACATCCTACATTTACTTTCTTGTTGAGTCATCAGTTTTTGCTTTCACGTAATTTGTTCTCACTGTCTGTTCTTGTTCTGCAATTAATATTATTATGTTTTCTTTTGATTTGCATTTTAAGATCAAACACCGGGTCACTACCAGTGACCTAGAGTGAGTGAAATTTAAGTTATGTAGCTTGTGCATAAGACTAAATTATGAAGGTTTCTTTAAGAATAAGTAATATATATAATTTTTAGTATAAAAAGTTTAAAATATAGAGAAAAAAAGGCCAATTTATTAAACACCAAAAGAACGATTTACAAACAATTGTTATTACAGCGTAAGGTACAGACATTCAAATCACAACTCACTAACATTGAAATCAATTTTATGATATTCAAGACAGAAAATATTCAGATAGACAGGGCTCTTCTCAAAACCCCTGGTGTGCTACTGATAACAAATTTCTGGATTTCTTGCAGTTATGGTTCAACTGGGATCTTTTCCAGATATGCTTGTGTTCCTTTCTTGATCAGGCCGAGGGCACCAACAACAGCTGGGATGGTTTTGCTTTTGAGATGTCACATGTTTTGGTTTCTCTTTCAAGATCTTTTTATTTTGATAGCTTCTTAAACACTTTAGAGGAAACGTTTTTATCTGAAGGAACACTCATATCGATAAGCAGGTAGTTGTTGTTCTTCCTGCTCTTGACAATTATTTTTTGGACGATTAGCCTGTATTGTACGATCAGTATGCCATTGAAGTCATACGGAATTGTGAAGTCTTTCCCTTCTGTAACGGGCTCTCGATTGTGTTCGTACCAGTTGCTCTTGGTTTCTACAGAAAAGTGCTTGCATAGCTTCCAATGGAGGTATTGCCCAACCCTATCATGCTTTTTTTTGTACTCGTTAGGTATAAGGACAGAACAGCCGGAAACAATGTGGTCTATTGTCTCGACCTTTTCCTCGCAAAACCGACAATTAGGGTCAGCTCCGTTGTGTAAAACATTAGCCTGATAGTTGCGTATGGAGAGGCTTTGGTCTTGGGCAGCCAGAATAAAACCCTCTGTTCCCCTTTCAATCCAGACCTACGCAACCACTGATGGGTTGCCTTTTCATCTTCATCAGCATTCTTGCAACGAGCTACAAACTGTCCTTGGAGTGGTTTCTTACACTATTGATTATTAATCTGCATCATACCAGAATTTTCAGCTTCTTCCTTCGTTTTTCGTTCTATTTCCGCTGGTGATAAGGAGTTTTTGATGTATAGATCGACTTGCAGTTCACGTGAAAACATATTTGCTTCTTTGACAACAGAGTGTAATTTTATAGTATTTTCGTGTATGTTAACCAATTGTAACATCTAATCAAAAAACTAATAATTAAACATCTAATAAAACATCTCCGTTATCTAGATATAGTGACAGGCCAATATTAGAGGTTTTCTAGGATAGTTCTAATTGTATTATACCTCTCCCACCTTTCTCTCTGCGGACGTACAAACGCTCCTCATAGGATTTAGGATGGTGTATTTTATTCCACGTAAATTGTTTTCAAAGTTTAGTATCTAGCCTCCTCAACACAGAAGATTCCAATTCATCACGTTGAAGCTAAGCTAAGTTACAACTGCTATAGCTAAAGAGTTGATTGCAGTTATTTTGTTTTTAGAATCAAGTTCTGTCATTCAAATCGATCTTACCCTCCTAATACATTCTTTTCTGATTTTCTCTTTCATTTTGGCATACTGTATGTCGTCTCCTTCGTTAACACCAAGATATTTCTACGTTTCTTCCTGATCTAATTCCTTAATTACAGACTCATCGTCTAGCAAAACATTATGTGTATTCACCAATTTTCCACGCTGAAAACTTACTTTAGCATATTTGCCCATCCCAAACGCCATCCCAATGTCATCACTAAAAGCCTTAACCGTTTTCAATAACCCTTCCAGTTCATCATTACTACGATCATATAATTTCAAATGATCCATATAAAAAAGATTATTTATTATTTTATCACTGATCTTAAGGTCTTACTGGAAAGAGAGTAACTAGAAGATTAAGAAATTTGATATTACATGTCGAATAAAGGAAGGGGTTTGAATAAGCGGAGAATAAATTAGCATGTTTACCAAATTTGATGTACGGCGAATTTTGTAGGAACAGAATGAAATGGCCACTTGATAATGCTGAACTACTTGAATACTTTTTTAATTCTTTTTTTTTCATTAGAGGATTTAAGCGAATACCTTCTCGAAGAGCAAAGACTTTTAATTGAACACGAGGTATTTATTTCCTTTTTGTTTCAAGTCTTGCTTTTGTTGTTTTCTAAGATAGGATTAGGGTACTTATATCTTATGAAATGGAATTAGTGTTTGTGAATTTTGTTGGCTGCGTTGGTGTCTTCCTGATAACCAAATCTGGAAGATTAGTCCATTTTTAGAGATCGCAAAAGCTAAACTTGAAAGTTGAATTGGCACCTTTAATTTGTAGTTAAGAAGAAATGTCATCGTTTATACCTTTTCTTATAGCCAAACAATTTGCAATGGGCCTAAACATGTAAATCAAGGAAAAAATGCATTTGTGTGATGAGTAGCAGTATGCTACTTCCCACTGAACAACAAGGGGTCTAAAAATTTGGCATTTGATCACTGATATTTTCAAATATGGCAATTTTCCATACCATTGAAGAAAATATTTCGAGTCATTTTTCGTAATAAAATCTGTTTGATTTAAACTGGCTATAAGTGCTTGAAAAGTGCTGTTGTGAGTTCATAACCTGCTGTCATGTGATTTCTAATCACTTTCTAACCACTTTCGAAGTTGGCGCTCGTTGCCTTCTGCACTAACTCTACCTCTTACACTTGCTATACCTGATTTCATATACCATAATCCCACAGGGATATAGAAATCCCTGTTGGCTGAAGCTGATAACATGGAGTACTCGTATTTGGCTTTTTATACAGATTCTGGTCTACTCAGTCACTGCGATAATGCCTTGATAATTTTCATCCAATGTGTAATGTTTGCTACGACCTATATCTTCATATTTTTACTTCTTTTCTGGCTCATCTGGTATTCTTGTCAACAAGTTTGGTACAGTAACTTAAGCTTATCTCTTTTCTGATATAATATTTTAAGTCTTTGGTGATGTTTTAATATTCAATACCTTGTTACTTTTTCCAGGAAAACTGAGATACCAACGAATCGGTGAAAGTAGCATTTTTTGCTAACATTCTCCTTTTTTAATACTGATTCTGTGCTGAAATTCTGTCGATTCAAGATCTATCTGCATTTTTTACTTTTTTTGATCATCAGAGTTACACAGTTATGCACAGTATCAAATTATTCATTTTATATGTACTTTTCGCTTTCTTTGTTTGCTTGGAAAAGCAATAGTTGTATGACTGCTTATCTTTCTATGACAAGATGCACAAAAGTAATTACTTGCAACATTCTACGTAAACTTTACAGAGTTTTCACGATCTTTTGGGGTTTTTTGTTTACGTACTTTTGGGTAAGATATTTTCTTTTAAGTGTACAGGCAATTTTATCTGCCGATTTCAGTATTTGCCAGGTGGAAACACGGCATCGCTTAGCGAAGCTTGAGAGTATTCATATTGTGTAAAATAGCAACAGGCGTGCAGTTAAAACTATGAAGCATAGGCACATATAAATGCTACGGGTAATATATATCCTTTATTTGGGTGTATTGAAGTAAATGGTCTACGGGTTAGTCTGCAGGGTTCACTCCTACAGCATTTACATGTTTTAAGACACAAATGAACGTGCCAAGGGCAATTAGATTTTTCCTTTTATTCAGTGAAGACGTTTATTCAATTTTACCTTTTCATTAAATGATTTATCTTGGCGCAGCCCCAAGTCATGGTCAATTAGAATTGTATCTATGCCATTGATTGTTATTGGATTGTTTATTTGATGAAAATCTAGTGGGACTTGCCCTCGTTTTATTAAGGATAAACAAAATCCTGTGCGACAGTTCTTATTTTACATTTCCTTGAGGTAATTGACTGCATGTGTAATGGTGTTTCTGTACAGAATATTTCCCAATTTTCCTTATTTCAGGAACTTCTGGCTGATAATATGATGTTAAAGAGCCGTATAGAAAGAGAGAGAAATGATATTGAACGCTTACAGGTACTGAAGTTGTCTTTTGACGGATTACTCGGTTTGTTTTTAAAGGTTTTTACTTAAAGCCATTTTATTGCCTGTAAAAATTGAGGGTTTTTTGTGTGGGTTTTTTTTAGATGGTGAAGGGCTATTTTCATCACTTAGATATTTGTGTTAGATGTTTACATATTTAAATCAGATGTTACTTGCACCGAGTTATTGCATTTTGCCACCTGGTAATGTTATAAATGTAGCGAAGTTGTCAGAAATAAGGATAACAACTTTAGTCCAAATTTTTGTTGGGGCTGGAGTCAAAGAGCAAGGCACTACCATATTTTTTGACTCTCCTGAATCATATTTATTACGTCGGTTAATTGAAACTGTAAAAAAGGAATCCAATTTTCTTTGTGATTGTCTAGCGTTTACATTATTTACCGTTTTGCTTCTTGCTTTTTTTATTGTTATTTTTTATGGATTGAGAGAATATTTGGAACAGGCAAAAGTGAAAGAACTCTTCTTGTCACTTGCTGCTTTAGACCGGATTCACGTAGGTAAATAAGGGACGTATATGACTATAAACAATATGAGATAAGCTGTACGCATGTCAATTATTATTGGCTTAGTATATTATTTTGTTTGCATTTTTGCCTTATACAGCAAGAACTATCAGAATTGATAAAGCAAGAAAGAGATCGCTCAGGGTCAGATACTAGCGATACAGATGGTAGTTCTGAAAGTGAAGCGGTATCCTTTTCTTCATATTTTTTTATTCAAAACTTTATTAAAAACTATATTCCAGCTCTTGCCTACATGCCCTTAGCCATATTCGGTACGAACTGAGGTATTAGCTACGTATTTTATCAGTTTATTTTAGAAGCTTCGACTTCTCATTTCACTTTCTGTTTAATATTTTTTATATTTGGTGCATTTTTAAGAATTTGGCCAGATCTTATCTGCCGTTCACTTCAAGGTTATCTCTTCTTTTATGGAAGTAATATACACGCTTTTATCTATAAAATTCTGGTTTAAAATCAGATCAATGTGACATAAACTCTACCTCCTGCTCACTCAACGGTTTGCTTTGTTGATACACTTTTATTTGTTAGTTACATAGTACTCAATGGATATTAGCAAAACAAGCTAACGTACAAACACAGTTACCTACAGACTTGGGACTTTGGCGTCATTAAAGCCGGAACTGTTATTTCCACTACCAAAGTGTATTTCAGTAAAATAGCAAAAATATTCAAATACACCAAATTGAGTTGCCATTTTTATACAACTTTTAGGAATTTTACCGGATAATCATGGGTTATTTAAGCTACTGTAATCGTTATTTATGTTAATGTATGTCATTTATGTTAATTTTACATGTTACCCTTAAGTATGTGTAAAATTTTTATTGTACATAACTTCCTTGACTATTAAAAAGGACTCGGAAGAAAATGAGAAAGATTTACAACATATTTTGCTTGAACTAGAAAAGGAAAACGAGGCTCTTAAGGTAAATACTAAATTTATTTGAGATTTGACTTATTAAAAGCATAGCTTTGGATATATTAGAATTTTGTCAGAAAAAATCAGTTGTTTTCAAAACCGCAGTTTTATATTGAAGGAAACAGTTTGTACTTTTATTATATGCAATGATCCGTACATAAGTTCTTAGCAATGCCTTCTTCTAAAGATTATTGCTCTCAGTAGCACCAGAACGTAGAACTTCTAACTTTTGTGAGTCCTTACTGGAAATGTCCAGCATAATGCAACGTAACTTATGACGTTGAATAGAATGCAAAATAACATCGTTGCTCCTCCTGATGGTGATAAAAGCGGCCATTTTGCTTTATTTTCAGTGACAGTAAACTTACCTCTTTTCCCAAACACTGTAGTTTGCCTTTTAAAGGTTAATATTTTAAGGAAAATATTAATTTTTACCCATGAAAATATCGATAGAATATCTCAGTTTGTATCACATTTTCAAGTGTTACACATTGTGTGATATGGTCGCTAGTGACATTTTTTCTCCGATTTGCGTCTAGTAATGATTGAAGTGGAACTTTTATTGCTGCCAATTTTTTATCTCCTTAACACAATTCGACTATCTGTGTATTATTGTAAGGTAAATTGTCAATTCGATTTACTAATTTGTCAACTACCGCTGCTGCTTGAACAGTTCCGCTTCAACATTCGCCTCCGCCTACTCTGAACCACCTTCTTGGGCTGCTCCTCCTCTTTGCCTTGCTCCTCCTCTTTGCCTTGCTCCTCCTCTTTGCCTTGCTCCTCCTCTTTGCCTTGCTCCTCCTCTTTGCCTTGCTCCTCCCCTTTTCTTTGCTCTTTCTCCGTGCCTTGCTCTTTTTCATGGCCTTTATTCTACTCTATGCGCGTCCCATGTAGCTTTAAAACAATGTCGATAGCTACCTGTAGTCTCAAAGCAACAGCATCACCGAAGGTCTCCACCAATTATCGTCGATGATNTGCTCCTCCTCTTTGGCTTGCTCCTCCTCTTTGCCTTGCTCCTCCTCTTTGCCTTGCTCCTCCCCTTTTCTTTGCTCTTTCTCCGTGCCTTGCTCTTTTTCATGGCCTTTATTCTACTCTATGCGCGTCCCATGTAGCTTTAAAACAATGTCGATAGCTACCTGTAGTCTCAAAGCAACAGCATCACCGAAGGTCTCCACCAATTATCGTCGATGATAAGCAAGGTAAAGGTCGAAAGTGGTAGCTGAAAAGTAAAACAGTAACCATATGTGTTAGGACTTACATAAGTCGTAATCTTTTCCATTATTAAAAGCTTTTCCCCGAAAATTATTTTACGGCTTTTAGGGTGTTTTTATTTACTGTGAAAAACTTTATTTTTGAGGTACCTTCTAATTTCATTTCCAATAAAGAATACGACTCAATAGAAAAGGTCAGTTCATCCTCACCAACCCCCTGAAACAGTTACATGACTCCTACGTGTTCGCGCTACTAGTTTGGGAGGGACTGCTGTAACAGATATTAGCACCTCATCAAGTATGAATGTTACAAACCATACCCTGTGCCCAAACTGCCTTCGGTCATAGTTCTTTGTACTTACTCTATTTTCTGTTGTCGGAGCGAGCCATGAAGCAATTCTTGTGTTCTCTCTTATAAGTCTAAACATACCATCATTCCATACAAAGCAATTATTGATTTCTTCCACTATATTTTGCCACATATTGATCAGAAGTCAATGTTTCATTATTATTAAGATTATTTGGTTTTTGTAATGCTCCCAGCCAATGTAAACTACCAGTTACTTCGAGGTTTTACATTATTCTATATCTAAAAATATCTAAAAATATCTAAAAATAAAAAGACGAGTTTAAAAGAAAACTGCTATTATATTTACTAAAATTATAATACTACAAAAACTGATACTTCTACAGCTTTGTCATTGTTGTTTCTGTGTTTTCTGTGGTCAGGTAGCACTGGATGCATGTTTATTGTGTAATTTAGCGTAAAATGACAAGTTCAGTGATTTGATGCACTTTGATTTCAAAGCTCTTTTCAGTGAAACAGTGGCATTGGAGATGTTTTTAAGATTGTTCTTCCATCTGTAGCTCTAATGCCATCTGTTTTTGGGTGAAGAAAATATTAAATCAGGTTTTTGATTTTATATGATTCTGTGATAATCAGCGCAGTATTTTAGTACGAAAAATTGTCTTTCTTAATTTTCTTTATATTAATGCTGTCTATGATGTAACCTGCATTAAACTGAACTTAGAAGTATACATGGACAGATGATACATTTTTCGTTTTAGAAAACCGTTCATTGGCCGTTCGTTGGCGATGGTGCCCCCCCAAAAAAACACCCCTAAATGATTATTAGGCTGTTGCGCATTCTTAATCTTTTCTATTTTAAGCAAGTTCTATTTTTGTAATATACAAAGGAGAATGACAAATACGAGCTCTTATTTTCTGTTCAAGCGAACTTAATAATTTCAGAGCTGTTTTAACAACATATACGATGAAATTCGGTTTAAAGGGTGGGAGCATTAGCTTAACCTGCCCATGATAAATATCTCGGACGTTTGCTGCAGTGTATTAAGTAATGGAGTGATTATGAATGGTTTGTACAGAAAGGGTTCACTTCTCATACCCGAAAAAGGAGAACTTTAATCCTTCTCGTACACGGAAATTTTGTTGCATTCCTTTAGCTTTGAATGAGAGGTTCCTTCTTGAGGACATGAAAGTAATATCCAGCCTTAGTTAAAGGGATATTACATTTGTATCATTGTATTAGATTAGATTTAAATGCGGTTGTCATAACTTACCTAGTTTCTGCATGACTAAAATTCTTGTCATATTTTCTAAAGGACGAAAAAAAAGTAAAACATATTGTTTGAAAGTGTTTCCCTGTAAGTCAGTTGGCAACGCCCTTCTTACCAAAACTTGCAACAACTGCAAAACGGTAAAAGACCGAGTACTGTTTGAAAAAAACATGAGCAAGATTCCACATGAATTTGAAACCGATGTGTTTTAGCCTTTTTAGGTCTATGTCTGGCCGTATTTTTTATTTAATTTATCGCAAATGACAACCTATTTCATCGATTTCAAATTGAGCTCATCATTTTCTTTCAGCTGGAGTCATTCGGCCTCATTCAAAAGATATGCGAAGAAAGGCAAAACTGTGTACTACTCCGTACTCAAATACGGCTGTTTGAAATGGAGAAGGAACGTTCCAAGTAATAAACATACAGTCATAGTATACATTTTGTAATCGTAAAACATACCATAAATACTCGCAATGGTGCCGTGGCCATCTTATTTCCTCTTATTTTGATGTGGCTCAGTTCGAGATTTATGCTTATTTGAATATTGGCGAAATGCAAGCGCCTTAACATTTTTTAGCCAACAGAAGCGTATTTGGCAAGTGGTCACGGAAGGCGATGAAAAGAGCTCAATGTGACTAGCGTTGGCGACCACTTGAATAATCACTCCGACAAGAATGAATTTTGCTATGCGCAGCATTTTATTAATAGTGAGGGTGTTTTTTGGAGAGAGCGTATTTAAAAGTTATATTTAAAGCTGCGGCGCATTTTTGATGGAACGGCTAATATGAGTATTTATGATAAAAAGGTTATAAAGAATATTAAACATATTATTTTAGTTTGAAAATAAATCTTTTCTTTGACCTGGTACGTTGTAACTTGTTTGACATCAACGAAAACGTTGCAGGTTAAAGGAAATAAAAAGAAGTATATTATATTGTATGTTAGGGCAAATCTTGGTTATCACCTGGATTTTGTTGCTGAGGTTTAGTACTCATTATTAAACCGTTATAGTGTCTGTAGGGGACACGGTGTTTATTTTCCGCTTTGTATTACTACGATTCTTTGATTTTGATTTCTAATGATTTTCCTGTTCGAAAGCAGGGGGATTTCGGGGGTATTACGACTAAGACCCTGTCAAGAATTGTGCCCTTATCTTTGTATCAAATATAAAATTTTTGTCGTTTAGGTAAAGCACAAGTTTATATCATGATGTATTTACTTAAACTGTATCGACCTATCAATGTTAAAGTTAAAAATGTTATATTGTACTACAATTTTTGTTTGAAATAATTGCTTTTCCACGACCACCGTGGTTTAAAAAGTTCTGATTTTGGCCTGTGTGAAATGGCTCAGAAATAGAGAAATCAATCACTTATTATCAGTATCCTTAAAACTTCCTTGAAACTCCACTATTTATATTTTTCCAGTTAAGTTATTGTACTGTAAGTAAAGCTGTAACTTGAAAGCACTGTTACCCAGGCATGGTTGGGTGTCGTAAATCGTATCCATAGCCTAAAATAACGAATATTCATCTATGACGTAATGACAAGACATCGACTCATCATCTGGATATTTTTTCCTGTGGGCCTTTTATACACGTAGAAATATTTGAGAATTTGCAGTTGTTGGATTTGGAGGTGATGGATTTATTGTATGCCAGAGACTATCCTTACTGATGTCCAATTGCCATTGTTACAAAGCACAATGATTTGGGTATAAATTATTGCCTTTAGTAGTATGAACATTGCTCCACCAACTAAGTTGATGTAACTTTGCTGTGGCACTCTTTCCCAAGACTGCTATCGTTTTTCATCACAGGCTAAAGGGATGAACATGTTACCTCGCCAAACAATAAGGGAAGCAAAATTTGTAAAAGTTCATTGAAGGCTTCGAAAAATATATTAAGTATAAAATTTAGTGTAAAGACAGTTGTTTTTTCTATATATTCCATCTTCACTGCATCACCGTATTTACAAAAATCAACGAATGATCTTGTATTTGCATATTTTGCAAAAGCTGTTGACCTCATCAATCAAAATCCCAAAGCAAATTTAGGCTTATTTAATTTTGTGTACAGATAAATACAACTTAATGGAGCATGCAAAGAAACAAAATTCTCCATCAGGTTAGAGAATACGCTGCATTTGAGCAGTACAATTCCCGTATATACGCACATACAACATTGCGAGGTAAGATCGTAAAAATCTACGTTTTACATGAAGTGACAGATAAGATTGATTAGACATTTGACAACACAGGTATCTTCTATACTGACTTGTAATCACTACTCTATCCAAGACAGGTTTGGTGATAGTTGTGCCGACGGAAGAACATTGATGCTATTCAAAAATTTTTCGTCCTCAACATTTTTAAGTTTACACATCCAGTAGCGACCCAAGAACAGGACATCTCTTTTCGATTCTCGCATCATTTCAGTAGACATTAATAGTAGCACGCGTTAAAAGAATGTCAATAGATAGAGGTAAAGGTCTTCACGTATCAACCTGCCGTTCAACAAGCGCTTAATTCACTGTGATATTTGGCTTTTGAAAATAAGGACTTTGCATAAATTATGTAACGGCCACTTGAACCCTTTGTAAACAAAAATGGAGACTGGTAAAATTTTTGCAAATGGCGAAATAACTAGGATACAAAAGCATGCTGGGAGCCAATGACCCACCACCATACCTTCTCCAGTCCCCACAAACGTTCTTTAAAAACTGGCCTCAGTTGTTAGAGACTACAAGTGAAGGAGGCCATCAAGTGGGCTGAACAGGTAGAACTGTACTCCACGTAAGAAAAAATCGAGCACCAGATGTAAGGAACGCAATAAAAAGACCCCAAACCAAAAGCAGTAAACATAGCTTTCGAAAAAAAATGCATCTGATAAAGCGTATCCATTTCATTTTATTGTCCAGCTGTGTCAGCGGAGATAAAATGGGCCACCTTTTGCATTATTGGTAGACATGTTACCTACATCTTTGTAATAACTGGGCAATTCTAGCTGGCCCTCGATAGTAAAAATTAACTGTTTTAATTCTAAGCTAAAATATTCACGATATCCGTTTCTTGGACAATACCCAGTATTACATTACGTAATATTTTTCACAACCACAGCGTGTGTAAATAAGTTTCTAAAACGACGGATTATGCTTTGTATTTGAGCCAAGTAATTAAGTTGTTTGTAATAAAACGGTTTTCATTTTCCCTGTGTTTAAGCAAATGCTCATAAAGTTTTTAATTGCTATTTACCATACTTCAATTGTGAGGAAACTCTTGTGCATTACGTTTGGTTATTGGAGGGATAGAGCAGGGAGATAAAGCACTAAAAGTTCAAAGCCAGTATCCTAAAAAGTATATTTTTCAGTATTCTAATTCTACCACTGTAAAATCCAAGGCGAAAAGGTTTAGAACTACACAAAATTTCGACAATATTTACATTCATTTCATTGTGTGTAACGGATTGTCGTAACACTATTTTATCAAAGTAGTCCTTAGCGCCATAGGTGTTTAGCCTTGTACCTGGCGTTACATTTTATTTCAGGGTCCCATTTCAGAAATTAGACGCTGTAAAATACCAAAATTCAAGATTTTTTTGAGTTCAGCTGATGTACTGTACTGTTGACCCTAACATTTACAAGCTTAAATATAATTTTGAAATTACAAAAGTAAATATGCCCATGCTATGACGTCAAAATCAATTCGTCGTCCTCGTCGTTGAAATCATGGTTTTGTAGGCCGTTCGCTTCAACGCTTGGTATCAATGCTGAAAGGGCCTCGTCTGCTATCTTTGTTGCCATCATACCATCCTTTAGTGAAGCTTCCCACGAATGCTGTTTCTTTATTTCGCTATCACCTGTGGCAGAACAAAAATATAACTGAGATGGAGAGTCGTTACTACTTACACAAAACAACTTGTTTCAATCATGTTACAGTCTTGGGTCATTAAAAAGCTACATCCCAAGTTGCAACCCATTTACTGATTTAAATCTTTGTTTCCTTTTACCAGTTTTGGTTCTCGAAGTAAGATACATGGGTCAACACACCTGAACTTTCGCTTTTCCTTCAGTAACTATTGCTTTTGATTATCCCAAATCCACATCTATACGTGTGGAATTACTTTGCTTTTACAAAAAAATGTAAACAAGTGAAAAGAAAAAAATAAATAATCCAGTTAAAAGAGCAAACATTTGGCTTTTACTCGTTAAGATCATAGGTAAAGGGCAACAAAGTGGAGAAAAATTCTACAATCTTACTTGATTTTTGTAACATACACAATAAAATCATGCAAAGGCACCAGAGGAGCTATCAGACCTTGCCCTCAACAGACAGAAGAGCCAGCCTTGTTGATTCTATAGAATAAATACCAACAGGCAAAAGGTTTGGTTTTTGTCACATACACAGTAAAATGATGCAAAGACTTTAGCGGAGCTATTAGGTCATGGTCTTAATTATGAAAGGGGAGCCAGATCTGCTATTTCACTGTATCTGCAGACTTAGCCATCATTTCTGTGCGGGGTGACTTGATTGTGTAAAGTATAGTTTTTGTAGTGGATGGTAATGAAAAAAAATAAGTTGACTGTTTAAAGTGTAATACAGTAAAATGAAATATGCAGTAATCCTCAATTCTCTATTCATTCCGGGTGAGGCCAAACAAAAAATGAGCCCCAGATTAACTTTTACGATATCAAGTGTCCCCGCTCGAAGTACCACTTTTATTGTGGGCAATAAATTATCAAGATAGAAGTTTTGTAAAGTGTGCTGGATAAATAGAGTTTAACAAAAACATATATAAATCAGGTCGTAAAACAAACTCAAAATAATTAAGACCGTTTCAGTTTACAAACCCCTCAAAGAGAACCGCTAAAAATTGAGGAGAAATATATCGGAAAAACTACCCTCCCCAAATTTCTCTATCGTTAAACGTATTCTATCAATAAAGCAAAGCTTTGAAAAGTACAGTCACTTGGTCAACAGTGTAAGATAAAGTTATATTTTACTTCAAAAGGCATTACAAAATGAGATCAAGAAGACCCAAGATCATCACAGAACTTGATGAGCTTTCTGCCGATATTTCGAGGGTTCAGTGCCAGAACCAAGTATCTTGTTTTGGCTAATTTTCCAGGAGAACGTTTTGCCTGGAGTGACATACACAAAATTAGTACTTGATTTCGGTTCCAATCAATAAATCAATAAATATTTGTTACTGGACGAAATGCAATTGTTCATAAAAAAGACACTGACAGTATTTATCATCTGACACCAAAAAGCAAAAAAACGCCAAAAAATGTTAGATACTGGGTTCTGGCAGTAAACCCTCGATTTTGTCTAACGGTGAACTAGTGTTTTCAAGGGCCATGCTCTTTGACAGAGGTGTGGTGCTTACTGGTGAACTAGTGTCTACAAGGGACGTGCTATTTGGTAGAGGTGTGGAGGTTGATGGCGAACTAGTGTCTTCAAGGGGCATGCTATTTGGTATAGGTGTGGTGGTTTATAAAGAATTAGTATTTTTAAAAGACGTGCTGTCTGGAAGAGGTGTGGTGCTTACTGGTGAACTAGTGTTTTTAAGAAACGCGCAGTTTGGTAAAGGTGCGGTGCTTAGTGGAACTTTGTAAACATAGTTAAAATATCTGGACTTCTCTTCGTAATACCTGCTTAATTAACCCTGTATTGGCTCTTGTAACTTTAGTTTTCGTTAAAAAATTCCTTTCCATTGGCTTTGGGAAGTGTAGGCAAACTAACAGATTATGCTATTAATCATTAGAAAAAACGAATCCACGAAGTCCAGTGGCATCGAAAAAGATGATGATAATGCCAAGTCTTCTGAGGTTAAGGGCCTATGCGAATTGAAAGTCAAGCCTCAGAAAAAGGAAGAAACTTATATTAATATATTAAATATTTAACTAAAGCCAAACAGTTTAAATTCAAAGGTGCAAACAAAATCTTAAGTTACTATAAATCTGGATATAATCAGACAAATAGACGCTTAAGAAACTCACCATCGTACGGTTTTCCGCTCAGTGACCTTGCTTTGACTTTTTCAAGAAAAGCATCGAAGTCGTCAATGTCAAGTTCTGGGCTACTGTATTGGGAAAAGGTCATAATGTTATCAAACTGTACCCATTTTGTTAGCAACATAAACAATATATATTGAGAAATTCGATAGAGTTAGCTAACAACGGTACAAATCAAGTAAAGTAAGGTTTCGAATAAGGGTCTGGGAGCTCAATCCAAAGACACACTAATTTCAATAATTTGATTTCGTTTTTGCTTAGGGTAATTATTATAGAATATATAAATCACACAGTTAAGTTCTACTCCTTTTCACTTCTCTCTTGTTTCTATTCTTTCTTTTTCTTTTATGATTATTATTATCAAGATAATCATCGTCATCGCTTGATATCATTAAATACTCCAAATGAGCTGTGCCAAAGTACTCAGTGTTGGGAATACAAGGAATTTCTTTATTTTCAAATTAACTTGAAACATTTATCGTTCACTTGGCGCAAAATAGAAGAAAACATAATAGAGTAGAACAGATCTACTCTAGAAGCAACAGGAGTTAAATTTGTTTCACTTGTTTTCCAAGTCAATTATTCCATAAAAGTCTGCTCACGCTAACGCGTCACGCTTATTTCGGAAGCACTCTTTCTCCAAATATTATGGTACCGTACTTTCAATTGTTCCTATGTTGTTCCCCTGTTACTCTTTGTTGCAAGAAAGCAATGCAATCTGGATTCAATTTTCACTATTACACTAATCACTACGCATATAAGTGCATCAACTATCTCTACAAAGCATGTTTTAAACGACCCTAATATTTGCAAGGAAGGTTGATTCTACCATTAAACTGCCTCGTCGAACCTGTTTATCTGTCACATACACTAAAAATCCATTTACGTTTGAAGAACATATAAGCATGGCAATATTTTCGACAGGTTTCTTGAATATTCAGGGCAACTATTTCTAATGAACATTTACAATACAAAAAAAATATGTGCCTGTGAATTTTACTTTTATTGTTAAGTGCACTTAAAATTAAAGCACTGATAATCTACGTCACTCAACAAGAAGTCTTCTAAGATAAATATGCCACATCTGAAGTGTTCTGAGACCCTATTGGACAAAACATATTTCGATGGCCTTCGAAGGTTTACCACCTGCAAACGCATTAAAGAGACAAAACGAATGGAAAATAATTTCAGAATTAAGCTTAAAAGAGAATTGTAAATCAAAATTGTTCAATAAAATGATTTAGAGAAATGGGCACATTTCTCTAAAACATTTTATTTAACAACTTAAATATGACTTTCTCTTTATTATGATTAAGAAATATGGGCCTACCTGTTACCGTCCGCTGGCTCGTCATTTAACCATTGTGCAAAGTCATCACTGTTAAATTCTCTTTTTTGTATTATTAATGGTTTGACCGCCTAGAAATAAATTGAAAGCTGCTTCTTATAATACATCAAATTAACCATCTAAATAACATCACCAAGAAACTTACAAAATCCACCTCAGTTAGCCTGGACGAATTTCAATCTTGGCTTGTCAACAAGATTTGAAAGTTACCAACAGTCACAACAACATGACCAGAACATAAAAAAGGTGCTAAAGATCAAACTAAAATACTCAGGAACAGAATTCAAAAAGAGATCTAAAAGAAAAGGTTCTCTTGAATCTGAGTCTGGAAATCTTGTTGGAACATTAACAAGCTGCACAAGATCATATGCAAGAGCGAAGTTGTAAGTATCTTCTCCAGGTCTGTCAGCCTTGTTACAATGACTCGACCAGGGCATGTAATGAGGATTAAGGTCACCAAAGGCAAACGTTGTTAGCGGTCTGATGCTTGTCCAAGGCCATGTCAATGGGTCTGATACTGCTTTAATAACTGAGCAAGAATTAGAAGAGGAGATTGATACAAGAAAAATAGGACGCACGTTGATAACAGCATATCTTTTGGTTGAAGTGTTTTATCCTGTATAAAGATTCATAATAAATAAATAAATAAGTAACAAGTGGCCTGTGGAAGAGAAAATTTCAAGCATATGAAAGGCTTATCTTTACATTCAAGTTTTTTTACTCCAACAGCTGGATGATCTTGTCGTGCATAGATAGCACGACCATGAAGATTAGTTGTAAAGTCCAGTCGAAATAGAGGTAACTGTAAGTCGACATGACGATCACTCTTACTAGCACTGCCACTGTGGCTTTCTCATAAAGTGCAAGAATATGAGGCGAGTCCGAATGGAGGAAAGCTTTCACAAAAGAAAAATTGGACCGGCGACCTCTGACACTACTAAAAGCCAAGGGCAGAACATTCTTTTTTGAAATAAGTGGTAAATCTGGGTCTGTGTGGAGCCAGTAGTACATTACCAAAAGCTAAGGAGAGAGAATTTTTTTAAGGTAACAGGTTATTCCGGGTCTGTAGAGAGCCGGTACTACCACATTCCGAGTCTACACCCAAGGATATAGAGTCAGCATATGGTCCAGAGATTCTTTGCACTCCCTGACCACTGAAGGTCTCCCCGGTACAGGGCACCATTCGTTTGAATGAACTTGTCATACGAAAAAAAAATCGATATCAGAAACTTAGGAGACCATTAGCAAGCTAACTGAGCCTTTTGGTGATATGGGTGATGTTTATCAGAGCGACAGTCTACCACGCATTGCTCTAATAAGAGAGAATGATCGGATGACACTACTACCGGTGTCTTTATTGAGTCATCAACTGTAAAATATGCAGCCAATCAAGACTAAACAGGCCTTTCTCATCACGAGACAGGCTTAGGTCCACCAGATGGCAACCCGGTATTTCAAGGTTTGGAGGAGATCCGCTAAAAATCATTTCCCATGATACACTCCAAGGTCTTCAATATAAAAAATATTTGGGTAAAGAGAGCAAATATTTCCTCACAAGATTTTACTTCCTGGAAACAAATGTGTCTGCATATCCAGTTCAACACTTACATTGATCGGATCTAGTAAGCAAAGCATACAAGTCTACTACTCACAGGTTGATATATCTAAAGAGAATAAACAACAAGAAGTACTTGAATGTAGGGCACTCTGGGTTAACCAAGATATAATATCTAAAAAAGATGCCTTTGGCAAATAACAGCAGCAGTTATACTATGTACTTTACGGTTGAAGTCTTCCAATAAAAAACTGAGTAGGTGACGCAAAGAAACTGTGTGTAATGCGAATGGCCGTCACGACAGCATGCGCAACTTCTGTTTGAAAATTGTAATAAAGAGAAGTACACCAGTTTTATCACTGAAGAGTATTTTGGTTTTCCAAATGACTTTTTACAAAGTGTGCATCGTGCTGAGTTTCATTCACGACAAACGTTACAGAATTGGACAGTAGTAAACAACACAAATTTAAATAAAGTTTCTTCTCACGTACCTGGTTATTCTTCGCCTGTACAGCTACCTTTGCAGCCTCTCGTTTCGCCATGACGTAAGCCTGTCGTAACACAAAATGTTGTTTGGACTTTATTATTTACAATATAACACTTGCTCTTAGAAGACAAAACGAGAACAGAGCCCTACATATCAATTTTAACAATCTGACAAATAGGCTGAGGTGTCCAATCTTTTTTTATATAGCACACTTGCTTCGGGTAGAAATTGTGCTAAGTTAATGAAACAGATTAATATGAAAACTATGCTCATTAGCAAGCCTACGCGCAGTTTGGATCAATAAATTACTTAAAACATCAAATGGCGAAGACTAAAATATTTCGTTTAACTAGCCAAAATAAAGAATATAGCTTGGCTTTTTACTTAAGTTATGACATCGATTGTCACCCGGCAATATTTTAAAAAATAACACTCAGGTTGTTTTGAACTGTCCTCCGTTAGGCAATGAAAGTCCCACTTTTTTCATCTGGTAGTAATACTGGAATATACCACAAACATTTATATCAGGTCAGAGCCTAATGACTAAGTTGAACACCAAAAATATAGTTATGTATTAATAATAATAATAATAATAATAATAATAATAATAATAATAATAAAAGTCCTGGGTATCACGATAAACTGCATCCGGTTGTCGAGTTTCGAAGTGGGCGAATAAGGTTACCCTTTGCCACAACTATCTCCAGGTCACTCTTGGGTAAGGTGTAGCACCTCTTAGCCTACTCCGAGACCTTAAAGTACCGGGTTGACGACCGGCGGAGTTAAGTCTGTTTATCCATTTTTTTATCTATCTTATGAAAACTAGAAGAAACCAATGCCTCATCGTCGTTCGCGCGGATCAACGAGGAACGCGTCCCCCGCGGCAAGACTCGCCTGGGGTGCACGAAAAGTATGCTACTGAGTCTAAAACCTCTGCTGATGACTTACACGGTAATCAGAACCAGGAAATTCCTAACCCTGAACCTGTATTCATACCACCTAAACCAAAAGAAGCTAGACAAAGATGGAACCCAGGTTGTGAAAGGAAGTCGTATGGATGTAAGGATCAACTGCTTATCAATAAAATGATACTCGAAGACTGCCGAAAAAGACTTAAAAACCTTAGTGCCACGTGGATTGATTATAAAAAAGCATTTGACAGTGTCTCACATGATTGGATCCTTAAAAGCCTCGAATTATATAAAATATCGACTGTAATTATTAACTCCCTCAGAAACAGTATGTCGAAATGTAACACATAACGTCTCCTTTCTCACAACACAGGTACTACCAAGTCTAATCTTATTAAAATCAAGAAAGGTATCTTTCAAGGGTACTCACTATCCTCACTTCTCTTCTGTGTCGCTCTTATTCCGCTATCTAACGAACTAAACAACTCCAATTCTGGTAAAGTTTTTGATATAACAATGAACCACTTATTTTACATGGACGATCTTAAGCTTTTTGCTAAAAACGATGACCAACTGGAAGGGTTACTGACTACAGTAAAGCAATTTAACAATGACATATGTAAGGACTTTGGCCTCGTTAAATACACCAAGGGAACGTTTCTACGAGGGAGATTGAGTACTACATCATCCGTTAGAATTGATCAGAAAACTACTATAAGAGAGTTAGACCCTGAGGAAATGTATAAGTACTTAGGAGTCAATGAAGGTGACGGAATTAACCATGCTGCTATGAAAGAGAAGATTTGGAGAGAGTACTATAATAGAGTGAGATTAGTACTTAAAACAGAATTAAATTCCAAGAACAGGATTGAAGCTATTAACACATTTGCTATTCCTGTTGTATAATACAGTTACATCATAAATTGGAATCCCCCTGAAATAGAAATGATGGACCGTAAGACCAGAAAACTACCAACTTCTAGTAATATGCTCCACCCCAAAGCAGACGTTGACCGTTTGTACCTGCCTAGAAGCAGTGGAGGACGTGGACTTTTTCAACTCTAAATGTTCTANCTGCTGGAAAGGGACATTGACCCCCCTCCCCTGTGTAGTCAAATTGCCCTGATAATTACACCAGGCACTGACTATTGCTGTCAGCAAGTGGCGTAGCGTCGTAAGACGTATGAGCTCTGATCTTAATTGATTGGTGGGATACACGAACTAGTTTTGCCTGGTAATTATGAATGGGCTAGATTAAACATACTAAGTACTTAGGAGTCAATGAAGGTGACGGAATTAACCATGCTGCTATGAAAGAGAAGATTTGGAGAGAGTACTATAATAGAGTGAGATTAGTACTTAAAACAGAATTAAATTCCAAGAACAGGATTGAAGCTATTAACACATTTGCTATTCCTGTTGTATAATACAGTTACATCATAAATTGGAATCCCCCTGAAATAGAAATGATGGACCGTAAGACCAGAAAACTACCAACTTCTAGTAATATGCTCCACCCCAAAGCAGACGTTGACCGTTTGTACCTGCCTAGAAGCAGTGGAGGACGTGGACTTTTTCAACTCTAAATGTTCTATAAAATTTCAACAATTGGTATGATTAAATATCTTGAAACCTGTGAGGATTGGATGTTGGTTTTAGTCCGCCGTCACGAACGTGGCAAAAAATTACACTCAGTTACCAAAGAAGACAGAACGTTTGAAAATGACCTGAACATCGAACCTCGAGATGCTGTGAAAAATCTTGAAGCCACTACCTATGCTAGAAAATCTAAAATAGTCGCGAATAAAAACGGTCAAAAACAACTTACTGATCGATAGAGCCAGAAGTCTCTGCACGGACAGTATGTTCTCCGAAGCTAAAATCATGATCAATATGCAACCTACCAGTAGCTTAGGAGTTCATGGCTGAAGGCAGAGACTAAAGGCTTCCTCATTGCCGCGCAAAACCAAAGTCTACTAACTCAAAACTATCAGTCACATATCCTTAGGAATGGCGCCTGAGCAAAATGCAGACTGTGCGATAAACAAACTGAGACGATTGACCACATAGTTTCCGGTTGCCCCATACTGGCACCAAGTGAATATACCAAGCGGCATGATTGGGCAATATCTACACAGAGGTATATGCAATCATCATGGGATTAAAACCCACCAAAACTGGTACGAGCACCATCCACAACCAGTCGTCAAATTAGAGAATGTCACCATCTTCTGGGATTTCCCTGTGCATACAGACCATATTATCCAGGCAAATGACCTGACATCATCATCATGGATAAAAGAACAAACAATGTACACTGATTGATATGAGTGTCCCCTCTGACAATAATATCGCAGTTGGGGAGTTTGACAAGTTAAGCAAAGACCTGGAAATTGAAATACAAAAGATGTGGAACTTAAAAGCCATGACTGTGCCAGTCATAGTCGGGGCACTTGTAATGATGAAGGGAACTGAAAAATACATCTCGAAAGTACCAGGCGAACATAAACTCAAAAAAATTCAGAAAATCGTCCTTACTAGCACGGCCCACATTCTCCGTAAATTTCTCTCAATTTGAATTTTATCCCCATAAACCTTGTCTCATTCTTTTTAAAACCATTGTCCACCCTAGGTCACCGCGGTTACCCGGTGGGTAATTGTACATATTGCAAAAATGTACAATTATATGAATAAAAGAAAATCTTATATAATAGTCGAGCTGGGTAAACCTGGCGGGAACAGTGGGAAAAGTTGAACTTGCCTTAATTGGCCGGCTAAACTTAGTACTGCCTAGTACTGCTGGAAAGGGACATTGACCCCCCTCCCCTGTGTAGTCAAATTGCCCTGATAATTACACCAGGCACTGACTATTGCTGTCAGCAAGTGGCGTAGCGTCGTAAGACGTATGAGCTCTGATCTTAATTGATTGGTGGGATACACGAACTAGTTTTGCCTGGTAATTATGAATGGGCTAGATTAAACATTCCCGCTCAAACCGCAGACTTGCCAGTCAGTTGNAGAAAATCGTCCTTACTAGCACGGCCCACATTCTCCGTAAATTTCTCTCAATTTGAATTTTATCCCCATAAACCTTGTCTCATTCTTTTTAAAACCATTGTCCACCCTAGGTCACCGCGGTTACCCGGTGGGTAATTGTACATATTGCAAAAATGTACAATTATATGAATAAAAGAAAATCTTATATAATAGTCGAGCTGGGTAAACCTGGCGGGAACAGTGGGAAAAGTTGAACTTGCCTTAATTGGCCGGCTAAACTTAGTACTGCCTAGTACTGCTGGAAAGGGACATTGACCCCCCTCCCCTGTGTAGTCAAATTGCCCTGATAATTACACCAGGCACTGACTATTGCTGTCAGCAAGTGGCGTAGCGTCGTAAGACGTATGAGCTCTGATCTTAATTGATTGGTGGGATACACGAACTAGTTTTGCCTGGTAATTATGAATGGGCTAGATTAAACATTCCCGCTCAAACCGCAGACTTGCCAGTCAGTTGCCTGACCTTAACGGGTTGTGCATGTCCCAAAAGGGCTGACACATCATGCGTTTCTGTTTAACGGGCGGGAGTAGTGGGGGAGCATCATTTTTTCATCTTCCTTTTCTCTCACTCTTTTATCTCATAGACACGCTACGCCATTGGGCTGGCAGGTTTCTTTATCCTCATCCACTACTACAATGTCTGGTCTCCTTCCTGTCATACAATGGCCCGTTTGGATTGCTAAGTCCCACAAAATCCTAGTTTCAATTTTCAACCACACTTTGAGTATCATGTTCGTATCAATTCTTTTTATGTTGTGAGCCATTCTTCCTTTACACTTCCCAATGCAGTGCTATCACGCCTTGCCTTGTATTCCAGTTGTGCCAATTAACTGCACCGACAAGTAATATGGGTCACTATTGCATCTCTCTTCATACAAAGCCTGCACAAGCTGCAGTCATTGGTCTCATCTATTTTAGTTTTGATGATATTCCTTAGTAATGCTTGTTCTTGGGCTGCTGTTAACAAACTGTTTCTTTTTCAATGTACCTTTATCGACCTCCTTAGTCGCCATTCAACTCTTAACAGACTCTACTCTGGGCGGAACTGTTTGTTTTTTTTATCGCAAGACCTTTGTGCTTTTGCTTTGATTCGATGTTTGATTTTTTTTCCTTCAAAAGACTCTATCCTTTCTCTTTCAACGAGTACTTTCTTTGAAAACAATCTTTTGTGCTTGTTTTTAAATAAATGGCCATATTGCAATCTTTTAATTCTACTAAGACCTTTTTCTCCTTTGTTAAACTTGATTTTTCAACCATCCTTTCCTCCGTTCTCTTCTTTCCTTGGTTGGCTCTGTTGTCAGATCTAAATTCTCGTTTACGATCACAGTGGTCGCATGCATTATGTCATTTGTCGTGGTGATGCTATCCGTACGCATCTATTCAAGTACTTTATTTATCTCCTTCCTTACTTAAAATCTGTTCCACATTTATTTTCTTGAGGATGATTATGGTTTTCTGTTTTACTTTCATAATGGTTTCCAATCTTTAACCAGTTGTCTTTTCATTTTCCGTCAATAATTCACCTTCAAATTGCTCATTTTTTTATAGTTCCTTCATCTTCAAGGTGTGTACTTTCTGTATTCAGGTTTGGGTTATTGTTGCACTGTTGTTTTAGCTCTGGTATGTTACCACCAGCAAATACGTTCACCTCTACATTTACATCATCCTCAGTACTTCCTCTACCAATTTCTTTCTCTACAATTATTCTCTGGATCCTTTCAATTTCCAATTGCGAAGTCCATCTCTTCTTTTCAATTTGCCTCATCTGGTCCATCAACTGTTGTTCTGAGATCTCCGCTTTAACTTTCTATCTCCACAATTCGGCACAATTCGGCACAATTCGTCTTTTCCTGTATCCTCTTATTTCGGGTGCGTTTCTCAAATAACATTCTATTGCTACTTCACTTTCCACCAGTATCCACTTCTTTCGTCTTGTTCCAACAGTAGCTGGGTTACAATCGGGCCTACGCTACTGATCTGCAAGTCACCTGCCGCGAGACTACTGCATAATGCATTCCATACTCATTTACGCCGTTTTCTTCATAATTAATATTTGACATTTGCACTCTTTCGCAAGCAGTGTTTTTAGGCTGCACTATCATCGGTTTTTATTGTGACACCATGACTAGGGGGTGGCGGAGGGGTGCAAACCAGGACTTAAGACTCCGTCCTGGTCATGTGACAGATTTATCCCCGAAATTCCTGAAGGACGCCAACCCGGTACTGTATGAGAAACCAGTACTGTTGTGACAGAAGGCCGACGGCCTGAGGTCAGGCTTATCAGGAGGCGGTGGTTGGAACAAGCAATATTTATGATTCACGTTATGGTTTTTGCAGAATAAATACAAATTTCCCTGTGCTTTGAATGTGGCGAGGGCCATAGCAACAGCCAAATAAAATGGAATAATATTTGGGGGAAAAAAAGTTTAACCATAAAGTTCCAAATTCCCCCACTTTGCCAAGCAACTCGATGCTTATTAACAAAATTATAGTTGGATGGGAAATAAAAATGCCCATTACCTAACCGCTTATAAGCAGCTGCTGAGCGTATAAAAGATGGGTTTATTGCATTCCGATCTTTGTTCTGATTATTTTAAAAAACATGGTGAAAAAACACCTGCAGGTAAATTACCCCCTGCCGTGCAAGTTCTAGGATCCAAAGGTGGTACAATTAAGTTAAACTTCATAATTAACAATCTACATACGAGGAATCGCCAAACGAAAACATGGTGCTTATTTCAATTCAGGTCAGTTTGTTTTTCATGAAATCAGAAAAAAGTCATGCTGGAGAGAAAATTAAAGCAGAACGTAAAGTGAAACTTTCCAAATTACTCATGCAAGTGTGTCATTTCCGCTAAAATTCCAGGACACAAATCTTATAAAGCTTTTAAAGACAACTTAAAAGAGCAGTGGTATGTACTCTTTGTAGTGCTACTCACTACATCAAAGATGGGTAACAGAAAGACAGCCTCTTGCGGATTCGTCTGCGAAGAGCGCAATAAAACCTGGAAGCATGTCGCAACAACTCATACTTAATGGATTCGTCAGTGTAGTCACGTTTAATACAATGGTGGTGCAAATTCTTTTCACTTTCGCTTACGAAGTGCAGTAAATTCTCATGACAACCTTGCAGTGTTGACCCAGAAGATTGATGCGTTCCTTCTTGAAATGCCTGAAGTGGAAGCCGAGGAAGTAGCTGATGATATATCTGAGCTCGGTGATGGATGAATGCTACTGACAATATTTAAAAAGCTGTTGCAACGTTGGGAAATAATGGAAAACTGCGTCAATGAGAGCAACATGATAATTATTAACGGAAAATACTGACATTAATGTTGATCAGGGTAGCACCTTTAAAATCAGATTATTTATTAGCTTCAGAATGAGTTTCGAAAACAAACGTCCTGATTTTGCGCGTCTTGAAAGACTTGCCATCTTTTTCAAATTAGTTATAATTTCTTTTGCGATCTCATTTCAAGTTGCCGACTTAAGGGCGCATGGGAATGCACTTAACAGCAAATGTGATATTTCGTGTGCAAAAATTTGATTCTAAAAAATCCAAAATTTGTAAATTTCGGTTACCAGCATATGAGCTAGTACCGAGGATTTCTTTTTTTTTGTTTCGATGTCATTTTTAGCGGTGTTCTTCAAAGGGACAATTGTTTTGGCAGTGAGGAATTTCTTAGCCGGATGCCCTTACTGACGCTAATCAATGGTTTATTCTTTTTGTACAGATCCAAATTCTCTTCGGTAGCTCGGGAAATCGAACCGGGAACCTCTTGGTTAAGGTGCAACTGCACTGTCCATTAAGCCAAGGCTCCTCAGCTAGTAGCCAGGGTAATGGGTAAATTCCAGAGTAGCAATACTGTTTCCATGTTATTTTGCAAATTCAGTTACTTTCTCGGGTAACTCCATTTTACAAAAACCTGTGTTTGCAATGTTAACTTCCAGGAGTTTCGAGTAAAGGTTGTAAACAAGGCATTATTTAGTAAAATTTGCCACTAAAGTTGTAACATATGAAGCTAAAAGTGTAATTATCACACCAGCATTCCATCAGTGGAGTCATTACACATAACCATCTCTTATCTTGCCGCTTATCAAATGCACTTGTGCGTTAACAGGTAGGCCCAAAGAGTTAAGAGTCCCTCTTGGGAAGATCGTTCCTATGCATGATAACTACTCGATTTTTTTTTAAATGACTCTTTAAGCATCCTACATGAATTTTTTTTCAGATGCTAACAAAGAAACACTAGGGTTAAACAAAGCAAACAAAACAGGCATCAATTATGCAGCCTGGTATAAATCATCATATAGATCAATATCAGGATCCATTTTAACATAACAAAGAAAGTGTGAACTTTATTTCACTGAAGTTTAATAAAAAGGATAAAATGTTTAATCTAATATTCTAAACACTTTCCGGCATATTTCCACTTTCAAGAATGGAAAGTGATGTAATATCAGAAATTAACCAATCTTTTCAATGTCCAACTCAAATTTTCTATTTATTCAATATTTTGAATGCTTTTATTTTAAACTAATTAAAAAACATCTTATAAGTTCTGGTTTTGCGGTATCAATATTTTGCGAACAAAAACAACTTNAGGATTTCTTTTTTTTTGTTTCGATGTCATTTTTAGCGGTGTTCTTCAAAGGGACAATTGTTTTGGCAGTGAGGAATTTCTTAGCCGGATGCCCTTACTGACGCTAATCAATGGTTTATTCTTTTTGTACAGATCCAAATTCTCTTCGGTAGCTCGGGAAATCGAACCGGGAACCTCTTGGTTAAGGTGCAACTGCACTGTCCATTAAGCCAAGGCTCCTCAGCTAGTAGCCAGGGTAATGGGTAAATTCCAGAGTAGCAATACTGTTTCCATGTTATTTTGCAAATTCAGTTACTTGAATCTTTAAAGAGAAACAACACAGTCTCCTTTTCTCGGGTAACTCCATTTTACAAAAACCTGTGTTTGCAATGTTAACTTCCAGGAGTTTCGAGTAAAGGTTGTAAACAAGGCATTATTTAGTAAAATTTGCCACTAAAGTTGTAACATATGAAGCTAAAAGTGTAATTATCACACCAGCATTCCATCAGTGGAGTCATTACACATAACCATCTCTTATCTTGCCGCTTATCAAATGCACTTGTGCGTTAACAGGTAGGCCCAAAGAGTTAAGAGTCCCTCTTGGGAAGATCGTTCCTATGCATGATAACTACTCGATTTTTATTTAAATGACTCTTTAAGCATCCTACATGAATTTTTTTTCAGATGCTAACAAAGAAACACTAGGGTTAAACAAAGCAAACAAAACAGGCATCAATTATGCAGCCTGGTATAAATCATCATATAGATCAATATCAGGATCCATTTTAACATAACAAAGAAAGTGTGAACTTTATTTCACTGAAGTTTAATAAAAAGGATAAAATGTTTAATCTAATATTCTAAACACTTTCCGGCATATTTCCACTTTCAAGAATGGAAAGTGATGTAATATCAGAAATTAACCAATCTTTTCAATGTCCAACTCAAATTTTCTATTTATTCAATATTTTGAATGCTTTTATTTTAAACTAATTAAAAAACATCTTATAAGTTCTGGTTTTGCGGTATCAATATTTTGCGAACAAAAACAACTTGTCCAACTCAAATTTTCTATTTATTCAATATTTTGAATGCTTTTATTTTAAACTAATTAAAAAACATCTTATAAGTTCTGGTTTTGCGGTATCAATATTTTGCGAACAAAAACAACTTTGGTTTGAACTTTTAATTTCGTTTACAAAAAAACGTAAATTAATATTAAAGTATAAATCTGATATCAAAAGAAGAAATGATCTAGGATTAACAAGAAAACGCAGTGTGACATTGGCAAATTAAAGTGGGCGCGGTGTCATTGTAGTTCACCATGTAATGATTAACTTGAATTGTGTACTTGGCAACAATTAAAAGCGGAGAAGGGGCCGAACAATTTATCAAGTTTAAGGTCTTTACAAACTATTTTTGTGTATAAATAAAATGAAGTCTACTGTAACTCAAATATTATCAAAATAATTTAGTACAAATGGAGCTGAGGGCAAGCAAAAAATACAAAATACTTTCTTGGGGCTACTTTGCTTTCTTAATGTTCCTTCTGAATTAATAATTTTGGGAAATGGTTATTTTCAATAAAATAATTTTCCAATAATTCCTGTCTGAACGGAGGCAAGTTAAGAGGCATACACAGGATTCATTGTACACAGTTCTATTGTACCCCCTGTATGGTTTCGTGTAATAATATTCCAACGTTTTTCTCAGTATTGTTGATATAATGGTTTACAAACTAAGTTTTGCTGTATTTTTAAATAGGACGAAAGATTTTTACATATTAAACCCATTAACAGTAGTAGAAGTAGTAGCACTACCAATAGTAATAGTAATAAAAATAGTAGCAGCAGCAGCAGAAGTAGTAGTAGTAGTAGTAGTAGTAGTAGTAGTAGTAGTAGTAGTAGTAGTAGTAGTAGTAGTAGTAGTAGTAGTAGTAGTAGTTGAAATAAAAGTACCAGTGATAACAGACCTGTTAGGCAATGACAAACCGAAATCTAGTAATAATGACAAGAATAAAATAGTCATAATAATAATAATAATAATAATAATAATAATAATAATAATAATAATAATAATAATAATAATAATATTAATATTACCTAAGTATCACCAAGCTCTACGTGCAAGACTAAGATGGGGCGGTATAGGGAAAGAAAAAGAAAGCGATGCCAACAAATGGCCAGTTGCCTAAAAAAACAGAACATATTCTCTCAACAGACACTTGGACATTGCTTTGGTAAGAATATTGAAGAGAGAAATGGAGAGACTATACGTTTCCTATTAAAGACCAAGCATTAACAGCAAATTCTTTTAGGAATTCCATTCACCATACTGCAGAAAGTAAGATGTGTAGATTACCTCGAAAGGGAATGGAAATGGGGTGGAAAATGTCTCACATTATTGGGTGCATAAGACATGCTTGTTGGACGCGCGTACTAACGCCGTTACGATGTGTATCGATACGTTCAATAGGGCATATGAAAACCTGTTGGTTTGAAACATGTGTGTAAAAGACCTCGGAAAGGTCCTGTTGAACTTCCCTGTGCAAACAGACGTATATTTCAAAAAAAACCAAGAAGCCAGACATTACTCTCGTCATTTAGACTGATCATCAGTGTCACCTTACAGATGAAGCCACACGTGTAGCGGCAAAAAGAGTGAATAAGATTACAACGTATGCTGGCTTAAAGGTAATGCTGATGAGGATGTGGAGCGTGAGCGTGAAGGTGTTGCCTGTTACAGCAGAAGCTTTGGGAAACATTCCACCTACTCTAGCTAAATCTTTTCAAACGTTAAAGATCACATGTGACTTGAGAGGAATAAAAAATCATCACTAATAGGAAGTGCACTCATACTACGAAATTTTCTCTCTGGCTGTCAGGATGTAAAAAGCTGGCAGGATCAGAATATGTCCACCACCATTACAATAAACTAAAAAGTACTGGCAGTTAGACGGGCAATGAAGAAGGTGCTGTTGGGGAATTATCCATATTTGTTCTACGCAGTTTGAGATAATTATTGGTATGCGTCAATAGGGGAATCACTATTTACCGAAAATAGGATGATCGACGTGAGTCACCGGGAACAGCACGATTGTGGTCGTGCTACGTGACTTATTTACGTAGATATTTAAGAATTACTATTGTTGTAATACATTTTGATCATGAATAAGGGATTAGAATATTATAAAGATTTGGGTGTGTAACTTAGGTATTTTTTAACTGTGAATATTGTAAATACATGTTGCTTCTAGATGAGTCATGTGGGAAACTAGGGAGTATAAGTAACTGGAAAACTTACTAGATTCTCTAAGATCGTTTGGATTCTTCAAGATAGTATGAAGATTGTATTAGACTGATAGAAGTGTTTCACTGGTTGTGTGTTTCACTGCTTTGGATTGTAATGAGTCTGTATAACTTGGCTCATTAGTGTTTATTGAATGATTATTGATGAAAAGATTAGTATACAGTCCTCTAGATTGGAGTTTTATTTGTTTCTCTATCTGAACCGCGCATCGAAGACATCGGATCTTCAACAATTGGTCCACCGAGCCGGATAGAGTAACAATTATGGAAATCTACTGTCGAAAGAAAAGAGTAAGAGCTGGTTATCGAGGACACGTTTCAAAGACGTTGCCGAAGATTCAACAGATTTTACAGAGTTCCGATTTACCAGAAAGGACTGCGATTGTACAATATTTAGATTCGTTGAAAGAGAAACTGGCAAAGATTAAGGAATTAGATGAGGAAATTTTGGATCTTGCCAGCTCGATAGATACGATAGACCTGGAGGCAGAAATCGACGAGGCGGAGGATTTTCTGTACGAACCTAAAAGATTTCTTTTGATACTGGAGGAAAAATGCGGAAATTCTCGAGAAGAACGAGTGATACCGAAAGCTGCCTCGGTAAGAGCAAAATTACCAAAGTTGGTGGTAAAACGATTTTCAGGGAAGCCTCAGGATTGGCAGGAGTTTCACGACACTTTTTTGTCCAGTATCCATAACAACGAAGGATTGTCGGAAGTTGATAAATTTTCGTATCTTAAATCATTGGTGGACGAACCGGCAAAATCAGCAATAGCAGGATTCGCCTTGACCTCGGCAAACTACAGAGCTGCGTTCGACTTACTCATTGAGAGATTTGGCCGGCAAGATTTAATCAAACGGGCTCACATAAAGGAAATGTTAAATGTTGACCCTATTCGTTCGGAGCGAGACGTACAAAAACTGAGGAATCTCCACGACAAGATCGAGGCTAGACACAGGGGATTAGAAGCTCTGTATGTCCCAGCAGAAACTTACTCCGGGATTGTGGTGCCATCGATCATGGAGAAACTACCCTTGGAAATAAGGCTCTGCCTCTCTCGAGGCGAAGAAAATTATTTACAATGGTCAATGGACGTCTTCCTTAACAATTTAGGGAAGGAAATTCGCCTCAGGGAAGAACAGAGCGAAGTTAAAGAAGACGTCTCAAAGGAATGGAACAGAAGAAATGTTCGAGAGCCGAATATACGAACTGCCAGTGCCCTGACTACCTCAATGGACAGAGAATTTTGCCCATTCTGTACGGGGAACCACAGGGCCGAAGATTGTCGAAAAATTAAGGATATCGGTGAACGTAAGTATTTGCTTAGGCGATTTGGTCGTTGTTTTAATTGTTTGGCTAAAAGGCACAAGGTTTCACAATGTCAAAGAAGTAGTTTTTGTGCTAACAGCAGTTGTAGGACTGGAAGTAAACATCATACTTCCATTTGTGAGACCATTTGTAATAAATCTGAGTTTAAGGATAGTAGGCCCAGGCGTGAAAGGGTCTCGACTTCGCCATCTAATGATAGCTCTGGTAATTTTAGATCTGATTTACATAGTATGAGGTGTGATAGGCCTAGGAATTCGTCTACTTCACGTGTTAATGCTTTACCTAGTGAATTACCGATAGGTGATGTTAATGTAACCAGTGCAAGTTCTATTAATCATTGTAAGGATGTTAAGAAGGGCACAGGGGTGGCATTACAGACCGCCATAGGAAAGGTAAATGGTCATAAAGTGAGGATACTTTTTGATTCGGGAAGCCACCGTTCGTTTATAAGAGAATATGTAGCAAATAAGTTAAGCTTAGAAACAGCGAGAACAGAAAATATCAGTATTAGTACTTTCGGACAGGATAGTGGACAGAAAGGTAAACGTAGAGTAGTTGAGATAGAAGTTAAGTCGCTAGTAAATGATAGTAGTGTTGTATTAGAAACCATTGTTGTTCCTCAGATCACTAAGGTGACTAATGAGCATTTAGAAGTAGTTAAAAAGGATTATAAGCATTTAGCAGATCTCTGGTTTACAGATGTAGCCAAAGAAGATAATTTAGTAATTGATGTTTTAGTTGGCTGTGACTATTTATGGTCCTTTCAGAGGGAGGGTACCCGCCGGGGGGAGAGTTGGGAACCTGTTGCTCAATTGACTTCCCTAGGTTGGGTGGTTTCTGGCAAGTTCAAACATGGTACCAGTGGTAAGTATAATGTTAACTTAGCTGTTGATGGACAGAGCACGGGGGATAGCACTTCACTGAATTGTCTTAGTAGATTGTGGGACCTTGAGTCAATTGGTATTAAAGAAAGGGATTCTGTCCATGAGAATGTTATTGACAACATTCAATTTAATGGTAGACGTTATGTTGTGGATTTGCCATGGAAACAAGGGCATCCCACTTTGCCTCTGAACTATAACAACAGTTTGCAAGTATTGAAAGGACAATTGGCCAGATTAAAGAAAGACCCAGTCACACTTAAGGCATATGATGATGTCATTCAACAGCAGTTGAAAGAGAGCATTATAGAGAAGGCACCAGATGTAGAACCATCTGAAAAGACACATTATCTCCCACACCATGCAGTCATTCGAGAAAAGGCTAAGAGTACAAGGGTCAGAGTTGTTTACAATGCCAGTTCCAAGCAAGGTAAGGATGGGGTATCACTAAATGATTGTCTACACATTGGACCCCCCTTGATGCCCATGTTGTATGACATTTTGATTCGTTTCAGAGAATACCCAATAGTATTGATTAGTGACATTAAACAAGCTTTTTTGAATATTGAAGTGGCTGAGAAAGATAGAGAATGTCTTAGATTTTTGTGGGTAGAAGATGTTATGAGTGGGGACATGACACCTGTAAGTTACAGGTTTACCAGGGTAATTTTTGGGGCAGGACCTTCCCCTTTTCTTCTTAATTCTACTTTAAGGTTCCATTTAGAGAAGTATGCTGAGACAGACCCACAGTTTGTACAAACCATGGTTGACTCCCTTTATGTTGATGACTTAGTGGGAGGGGGAAAGAATGTAGATGATGTCAGAGAACTGTACTGTAAGGCAAGGCAAAGACTGGCAGAAGCTAGCTTTTTATTGCATAAGTGGGATACCAATGATCCAGACCTTAAGAGGGAAATTATAGAAAGGGAGGAGTGTAGACCTTGTGTTGCTATTGATTCTGTCTCTCAAGTGACTGAAATCACAAAGGACAGCCAGCCAAAATCTTGTGATTGTGAACCAACCAAAGTTTTAGGAATAACTTGGGACAGTGAGACAGACAAACTGTTATTTGACCTGATGATTTTAGCAGATAAGGCCAAGCCATTAACCCCCACAAAGAGAAACATCTTGGGTGTAATTTCCAGTTTGTTTGATCCAATTGGGTTACTTGGGCCATTGTTTGTTACAGCTAAATGTTTATTACAACAAGCTTGTAAGGATAAATTAGATTGGGACACTATCTTGCCAGAAAATCAGGCAAAAATCTGGGAGGCCTTTGTGAGTGATCTATATAAGGCAGATGTAATAAGTATAGATCGTTGTTTGTATAATGATTATTTAAGTAAAAAGGTGAAAGCATGTTCTTTGCATGGATTTAGTGACAGCAGTTTTATGGCTTATTGTGCTGTTATTTATCTAAGGGTGGAAACTGAGACAGAGGTGTACACTAAATTGATTACTTCTAAGACAAGAGTTGCACCTGTTAAAGAAATGACCATAAATCGTTTGGAGTTGATGGGAGCCAGAATATTGGCTCAGCTAATGAATACTGTTAAGGATGCATTGTCACATCAGTTACAAATTGAGAGTTGCCACTATTATGTTGATAGCACAACTGCACTTTGCTGGTTGCAAAATAAAGGAGAATGGAAACCCTTTGTAAAAAACAGGGTTAATGAGATATTGAAGTTGTCTTCAAGGGATCAGTGGTATCATTGTCCAGGTATTGATAACCCTGCTGATTTGGGTACAAGGCATATTTCAGCTAGTAAGCTGCGGAATAGTTATTTGTGGTGGTATGGACCAGATTGGCTTTGTTCAAACCCTGTAAAGTTGCCAAACCAACCAGTAATTGAGAACACTGATGTGGTAAATTGTGAAGCCAAGGTAAGTGCATTGGCAATGAGTGTTCAAATTAAGTCGTCAATAGAACAGGTAATTGATGTAGGTAAGTTTAGCACACTTTCAAGGTTATTGAGAGTTACTAGTTGGGTTTTAAGATTTATTAGGAATTTAAAGGCCAAGAGACAATCTATTTCTCTTAATGAAGGAAATCTGAGTGCAGCTGAAATTAATGAAGCAGAGCTGACATGGATTAAGTGTGTACAAGAATTGTTTGTGGAGCAGCCTAATTTTGCTCATGTTAAGTCTGTTTTAGGAGTTGAAGAAGTGGAAGGAGTGTTAAGATGTAAGGGAAGAATGGAATTTTCAGATTTAGAGTATGATTCTAAATACCCAATTTTAATGGCTAAAGACCATAAACTTACAGAGTTAATTGTATTAGATTGCCATGTAAGATTGATGCACAGTGGGGTGAGAGCCACACTTGCAGAATTACGTTCCAAGTTTTGGATTCCAAAAGGCAGACAGTTGGTAAAGAAACTGTTGTATGGATGTGTCATTTGTCGTAAAGTTCTTGGGAAACCATATAGAGATCCACCACAGGCACCCTTACCAGAATTTAGGGTAAAACCAAGTCCTGCATTTAGTAAGTGTGGTATTGATTTTTGTGGACCTCTCTACATCAAGGAAGGTAAGGAAATGAGAAAAGTTTATGTTGCTTTGTTTTCGTGTTGTGTTACTAGGGCAATACATTTAGATTTAGTGGAAGACCTTACAGTTAACAGTTTTTTAAGGTGTTTAAGGAAGTTTGTTGCCAGAAGGGGTATGCCTTGTCTGATGATCTCGGATAATGCCAGTACCTTTAAGGCAACAGCAAAATTTCTCAAGGAACTGAATGGCCATACTTTGTTGCATTCCTACTTGCAGGAACATAGAATTCAGTGGAAATTTAACTTGGAAAGAGCTCCATGGTGGGGAGGATTTTTTGAGAAAATGGTTGCAGGGGTTAAGAAATCTCTAAGGAAGGTCCTGGGGGGAGCTAGATTAACCCAGGATGAGCTTTTAACTGTTTTGCTAGAAGTTGAAGCTGCTATTAACTCTAGACCCCTGACTTATGAATATAACGAGCCAGACAGTGAAATGTTGACACCATCTCACTTGTTATATGGGCGAAGAATTACATCGCTGCCTGATGTTAGTTTAGAAGTAGAACAGGACAAGATTCAGAAGAGATATAATTATCTTAGTCAGAAGATTAAGCATTATCATAACAGATGGGTAAAAGAGTATTTAATTGGACTCAGGGAACAGCATAGACAGAAGTTGGGTAGATATGATGTATTAGTGAAGATAGGAGATGTAGTTTTAATTCACGGTGAAACTCTGAAGAGAAATGAATGGAAGACTGGTATTGTTATAGAATTAATAAAGGGTAGAGATACTGTGATACGAGGTGCTAAAGTTAGAACTATTACCAGGGGGAACCCAGTTGTGTTAAGTAGACCATTGCAGAAGTTGTTTCCTTTGGAGATTAACACAGAAAGTCGGACTACCTTAGAAGTTGCAGATAGAAATGGTTCTAGCACTAACTTAAGGGATAGTAGTTCGAGACCTCGTAGAAATGCTGCATTAGACAGTCAGTGTAAAACCAAACTTATGTTTGACCCCTAGATGTGGTCAAAGGGGGGAGGATGTTGGGGAATTATCCATATTTGTTCTACGCAGTTTGAGATAATTATTGGTATGCGTCAATAGGGGAATCACTATTTACCGAAAATAGGATGATCGACGTGATTCACCGGGAACAGCACGATTGTGGTCGTGCTACGTGACTTATTTACGTAGATATTTAAGAATTACTATTGTTGTAATACATTTTGATCATGAATAAGGGATTAGAATATTATAAAGATTTGGGTGTGTAACTTAGGTATTTTTTAACTGTGAATATTGTAAATACATGTTGCTTCTAGATGAGTCATGTGGGAAACTAGGGAGTATAAGTAACTGGAAAACTTACTAGATTCTCTAAGATCGTTTGGATTCTTCAAGATAGTATGAAGATTGTATTAGACTGATAGAAGTGTTTCACTGGTTGTGTGTTTCACTGCTTTGGATTGTAATGAGTCTGTATAACTTGGCTCATTAGTGTTTATTGAATGATTATTGATGAATAGATTAGTATACAGTCCTCTAGATTGGAGTTTTATTTGTTTCTCTATCTGAACCGCGCATCGAAGACATCGGATCTTCAACAGGTGCTACTTCCAGAAGAAACAAAGAGGTATGCTGAAAAACGGGAAGGAAAAGTACTGGAAAATGAAGGTAAGAAACTATATTATGATCGCGACATCGAACGCGAGAGAATAGTGCTACGAGAAGGCCTGACCTTACGGTAGAGGAAGATGCAAAGAAAACGATATTTTTGTTCGATATGGCGTGCCCAATGAAGTGAATAGACAAGTTAAACGAGAAGAAAAGATAAAAAATACGAACAACTATGTTTAGAGTTGCGTGAAAGGCGAAAAGGTTACACGTTAAAAATAATTCTGATAGTCATTGGATGCATTGGAGGAGTTTTCAAGTATCTTAAATGGAATATGCAAAAGATTTTGAATAAGATAACCTAAAAGAATTCAGTACAGTAATGACAGAAATGCAGAAGACTGTTATTTGGTAAAACGAATCCCTGATTAGAACAGTATTGTCGGAATTATTAATGTGAGGTGTTTTATATTAGGGTAACAAATTATTTGTAGCTTAAATCTTCCCCGATTATTTAAGATGATTTGATAATTGATTTATCCCTAGACTAAATTTTTCAATTTTCTGAAGTAAACTACCCTAACATGATGGCAATACACAGGCCAAATACATATAAACCTTGAACTTGTAAGGAATATGCTATATCCCTTGGAGTGAATTGAATAATTGATTATATGATAATAATGATAATAATAATAATATGATAATAATAAATCATGTAAATTAAGTACGGATGAAAAAATGTTAGTTTCTGACTGTACCTCTTCCTCCAAACGCAAATCCTCCTCTTGCTTTTGAAGCTGAAATGAAGCAAAATAATTTTTCAACACTCGACTGCTATAAAATTTACAATAGACATGATTTTAACTCCATGAAGTACGTAGCTACCTTGAAAATCTAACGACTTATTTCAAACACGGGGGTACCCTTACAAAAGAGCGCTTTGTGGGAGTGCCTAAGTTCAGAAATACGGCATTTGTTAAAAAGTACTAGATATGATTTTTCCAATAATAATAATAATAATAATAATAATAATAATAATAATATATTAATAATAATAATAATAAATGATAATAACAAAAATAATCAACAATAATAAACAATACTAATAATTAATAACAATAAAATAATAATAATAATAATAATAATAAAGAATAATACGAAATTGTTACACGATGATTGCGGCATTAGAAATATCTGGTATTGTTGCTTTTCACCAGGGACGTCCTCAAGTATGACAATGGCGATCTCAAATATAATTATCATGACGACTACTTTGATTATAATAAATGCTGTTAGTGAGTTAGGGTGTAAAAAAAATTATTATATCTAGCTGCTTCACCAAATTATGTTGTTATAGAAGTCCATAAAATGGAACACTGCAAAGTACTCGTGGTTTACAAACTTTTTTCAACAACCAGAACACTTTTTAACAAACCACACATGCACTTCCCATACACTTCCGGACGCAAATATATTTAAAACTCAAATTTCATGCTAACAAAAGTATATACCTCTGCATCCAGTTTTGCATCTTTTTGTTTCTGGTGGTGAATTAAATCATCATATCTTCGTTGGGCTAGCAATTCTTTTTCGGTCTCAGACAACATACTCCTAAAATTTAGAACCCAATGACCAAAAATCTTTGAAATTACTCATACACCTTAATCGTACAAGCACCTTCACAGCAAAAAATACCACAAAAAACAAAACAACAAATACTTTTACTATCGTCAGCCTGATGATGGGAGGAGTATTTCTCGGAAAGTAGCTCAGAAAAAGCTTACGACTTACAACATGATAAATATCCTGCATCAATGGCTTCCACAGAGTCCATACAACTTTTAAGATACGTAAATAAGTTCGTGGGAAAAGTATTGCATTAAGGCCTTCTATATTTCAAATCTATTCCGACATTATTATATTTCCAAAACAATTGCACGGACTATATGCACCAATCGAAAGGAATCATTCTGTTTTCAATATGTACTGGTAACATACTTTAAAAGGCTAAAAATTATATATCACCCTAAATTAAACAACTGTGACACGTGAATGCTAAAAAACAAATTTAAACCAAGCTGTTACAATTATACTAGTCAACAAAGAAATATATTACTTCAAAATAATGTTTTGAGACGTACTTCTCTCACCAAATTTTCAATGACACTTAACAAAAATGTCCTGTTATCCCTATAAATTTATAATTCTATCGTAACTTACCTGGCTGCGGGCTGCAGATCATCCTAATGTTGGGAAAGAAAAAAAAGGCAGGGCACTATACTAAGCAATAATTATAAAAGCCAACTTTTCTGGGGAAAAAAGCTAATCTTAAAAGAGCCTTCGTACTACAAGTGTTGTACAAAGTACATTCGCCAAACAAAATGGTATTTTTCCTAGTCTTGGAACAAGACGATAAATATTTTTCTACCACAAGTATCGTTTTATCTTTTATCTAGATAGCATATAGTACATATCCATCGATTTAAAAGCCATATTTTTGTCAAGATGTAATGACAAAAAATGGGAAGATATGTCTTTCTGCACAAGGTTAAGTAACCATAGTGTAAATATTAGGGCAGAGTAGCCACAACCCAGCGACTTTGCCATCTTGATTTATGTTATGCTTGCTGTTTCGCTGATACAATATCTGAATCTACATTATATTTGAGACATCTAAGTTTGTGTGTCTAAACGCGGATTTCTCGAGACTGGCTGGCTGTTATGGCGTGAAATGTGTCACAGAGACAAAGGAGATCAGCACAAGTGTATAAGAACCCGAATTTATAATATTAGTCCTGTAGCACGCACTTAACACTATTTCTTGCGCCGACATCACTGCGCATGTGTGACAAGCTGTTTACTTTTATAGGGGTGGAATACATCTTTGATATTGTTAAAAGCCAGATATTGAGGTACCAGTTATCCATTAAAAGATAAAAAATAGTACGTTAGACATGATTCCTTGCTGGAGCTAGTATTTTAAATGGTCTGAAGATCCATCTGATATGTTAATTTAACACAATAATGGTTGTCTTTTACTGGCCAAAAAATTTTAAATATAACATTAAATGCAATCACTAATCATCCCCATCTTTGACAAAAATCTGCTGCCGGAAATTCACTTGCAAAAAAACCTTTCTTAAGTTAAAGTACCCTTCACATCAGGAACTTTTTGTATTTAACAATGTGTATCATGGTGAATATGTTGAACAGCTATTCAGTATGTCTAGAAAGGGGAGTACTTTGTAGTCATTTATCTAACACAGGTAAAATGACCTTGTTAAAATTTACAGATAGATCACTTAAAAAGGTTTTTGGCATTTACTCACTGGACCAATTTGTTTAATACTTTTGTCCTCTTCTCTCATAACAAGAAGAGTGATGATTCACCCGCCTTATCAGAATCTGCATCATCATCATTTTCATCAACATCATCAGCTGCTGTCTTTTCTCTATAATTACATTGGTCAGGCATCACTTACTGTTGCCATACTAACAATTCAGCGTGGCTCTGCATAAATAATTTTCATCTAGATCAGCCATGATTACCTCATACCTTGTTAGTCCAGGCCCACGTGAGTATTTCTTTTAATTCTGAAATATCACTATTCATTCCTTTTGAAAAGAAATAATAAACTCTGCATCTTTTTAAAACTGGTACATAATAACACTTCTATTAAAAAATTGGCATATAACATTAGCAGTAGCTTACCTCCTCAATCAGATTTTCAAACTAAAAAACAAAAAAGGTAAAGATAAATTGGCATAAATAAAAACATGACTTCATGGACTAAATTGTTTTCATTTTTAAGCTTTAATTTGGTAAAGCTGAGGATATTGTACCAGACACACCAAATTGAAACTGTGAAATGCATCTGATAATAAACAGTGTGTTATTAGCTCACCTGATATAAACCATAAAGACTACCTGGAAAATGAACTTGATTTCACAAAAAGTCAGTTTTCTGCATTTTATGCTTTTCTTTTATGAAAGGGAAGCCTAAAAACCACACACTGATTTACAACACGAACTAAAAAAATGTGCAATGTTATAAGTGCTAGGAGAAATACTGAGTCTGGCCTTTAAGGAGCTGACCTGTTGGAATGGTAAGACTGCCCTAGAAAATAAAACCAAGCCATTAGTGCAAACACAAAGAAATTAAAATTGTGAAAAGGAAAAAAAGACTAATTGACAAAAGACTAGTAAAAGACTTGACAGCAGATTACCTTCTACTAAAAATCTTGAACTAATTAAGATTATAGTCATCAGTGAAGCAAGAAGAGGGGTATAATTACAGAAAGTAGCAGTGCAGGGAATGAGGAAAGCACAAACGTGTTATCTCTAGTGACAAAATTACCTCATTGAAGATTTTTCTAGGGGGAAAGCAACATATTTATATGAAAAGAAAACTTTTATATAAAAAGTGTAATGAAATTGTTAAAGAACACTTTCAATAAATCCCCAATCAAACAATTCATTAGCAGTATAACTGACATATTTCTTTCCAACTTTTTGGCAACTATTCTTTTTTATTATTCCTTGGGTTTTGTCTATCTTCAACTAACATAAGTGCATCTATTTACAGTTTTGCATTTTTTAATAAAAAATGTCAACTTGCACACTATGAGAAAAGTGATTTTTCTTATTCTTATTGTACATATCTTTGAAGTATTTCTATGTAAAGTAAATGAATATATATGAAGAGGGTCACACTTATGGATAATTAAATCATTCATATTAAAAAAGTGCATAATTCAAAAACAAGCCATATCTATCACGCTGATACTAATGATTCTGCAGAAGTATATTTTACTAACCAAAAGCCCTTACAAGTTTTAGTGTTACATTCTGTTCCAAAATACTGTAAATATAACATTTGTGTTTTCTCCTCAAAAGTTGTGGTCTGAATATTGGCTGACCAGTGCTCTTTTCTCTTGGTATCTGAGCACATTTTGCCTCCTCAATATCGTCACCATCACCTGGAATTTTTCACTTTTCATTGACAATTTTTTTCTTGGCTGTTAAATGCTCCAATGAAAGGCACTGATAATTGCACATGCCCTCCTTCCCGTAGCTCTTAATTCTTATGTGGCATTAGAGCCTTGAGATTTAATAAAAAAAACCCATCCTAATATCCATAAATAACAGAAAACAAAACAGCAAAAAAGCCCACAAAACCACGCATTAAAGTTAAATTTGCATAATAATGAGCAAAATGTTCAAAGCAGCCAAAGCAAAATCCAGACAAAAAAATTATGTTCAACATACTGTAGTAAATAGCATTAAAGTAAAAGAATAAATACCACACTTAGCAACTCTAGCATTTCAATCAGATCACACCAGGAATTCTTTCTACACAAGGTATCAGATGTTTTACCTGAGCCAAGATGAAAATACCTAGCAGGAACTGAATACACCATGTGAGGTTGAACTAAGCTTTTGAGTATTCAACTGATGACAAAAATATTATGATGCAGCAAGATTATTGTTTCTGTTAAGAAACACTAAACTGGACAGCTCATGGCAGCCTAAAATAGGTTAAAATTTTTTGCATAAATATATAAATAGTGAATTTTTGCAGCCAATACATTTTTGGTGCTGTCAAAAAAGGTGAAATGGGATGACTTACCTCTATGCTATATTCCCTTTNAAATAGCATTAAAGCAAAAGAATAAATACCACACTTAGCAACTCTAGCATTTCAATCAGATCACACCAGGAATTCTTTCTACACAAGGTATCAGATGTTTTACCTGAGCCAAGATGAAAATACCTAGCAGGAACTGAATACACCATGTGAGGTTGAACTAAGCTTTTGAGTATTCAACTGATGACAAAAATATTATGATGCAGCAAGATTATTGTTTCTGTTAAGAAACACTAAACTGGACAGCTCATGGCAGCCTAAAATAGGTTAAAATTTTTTGCATAAATATATAAATAGTGACTTACCTCTATGCTATATTCCCTTTCATTGTATCTTGCTCTTCTAACAGTTCTGTTGGATTAAGCACAATAAAAAATTCAAAATAATTAAAGATACAGATCTCTAATAATAAATATGAATATATGTATAAATTGACTGATTGACAGTTACCTAATCAAAAAGCTCAAAGATACATTGAAAGTTTTATTGAAAGGCTGGAAGACTTAAGGAAGGAAGGAGAGAGAGAGAGAGAGAGAGAGAGAGAGAGAGAGAGAGAGAGAGAGAGAGAGAGAAACAGAGAGAGACACACACACACAGAGAGGGAGGGAGAGGAAAATAGAGCAATACACTTTACGATGAACTGTTGATGTTGATGACAAGAAGAAAGGAAGAGCGACTAAATGAAATTTCAAACAACAATTTAAGTTTTTTAGTTATTTGATTAAGGATTGAAGAACAAATAACAACTGGAAGAATTGAGGGAAACAGATACAGAGGGCCAAAGAAGCCAGAAAAGTTTGGGGAAAGGAAACAGAGAAGATGGGGGGGCAAGAAAAGGAGCCTGTATAAAAGAAAGGAAGACAGTGAGGAAAAAAAAGAAGACTAAAACCAAGAAAGTAAGATAGAGGGCTTAGGAAGGTGAAACTAGTCAAAAAAGAGGTACTGGGAAAGGGATGGGGTGCAAAAAATACATACAGAAATTCACTGATACAAAATAATCAATAAATAAATACAAAACTAACACTATATATAGTATAGCAAAACATTTAAGTAACTACAGCAAAAGGAACATGCCTTACAACACTTATTCTCCTTTACAACACATGTTCCTGACTGAGGCTCAGTAAACCCTGCTGGTATGTATCTGGTATGTATACTCATTCTAATTATACTCCTTAAATCAACAGACTATCCAGAACAGTCTTCCTGTACCAAACTGCAATATACTCTATGCTTTAGCTGAGGTATTATCATACAATATCAAGGGCTCACTTTGCATGTAGTAATTACTGGGAAACTGAGCTTGTCAAATTCCTAAACATCTAAGAGTGATATTGAAATTTGAAAACTATTAGCAGGTGCTGATGTTACATGCCAAAACAAAAGTAAGAATAGCAATAGGTAAAATTCAGTTAATTGATTTTTTTATGTCATATTAATCATCTCCTTCCTCCTAGAATGCCATTCTTGGAGTTCTAGTTTGTTATGGTCCATTAGTTTTTTTATGTCATTGAAGGTTGACTGGTTACACTTATACTGATTACAGAAAATGTCTCTTCAAGTGGCTGGTGATGCATCATCTGATGTTCAGTTGTGTCAGATGTTGATAAATTTAGTATTTGCACCTTGAAAACATTGGCATCAAAACAATCAGTTTCCAAATGCAGATCTGTTCCAAATAACACAAGCTACAAAACAGCTGGAGAAGAAAGTGACTTCACAACCTCATGTGATGGGGTTTAATTATCCTAAACATCCCTTGCCTCTCCATCAAACAAATTTTTTCAATGCAGTCATGAACAATCATACATTCATGCCAAGCTTACTCCTTTCATTGTGAGGAAATATCAGGTTTGATCCACACTCATCCAGCAAAACATACTGCAAAAATACAATTCTAGAAGCAAAGATATCATTATTGTTTATGTTATAATCATATCTATTTTGATTTTTTGAAATACATCTCAAAAGATTTAAATAACGTAAGACTCTGTTCAACATATTAGTACATATGAGTCAAATTTTGTTGAACAGAGCCTTTTGGCTTTTTTGAGGTTTATTTCACAGATTGTGAAGAAACCCTGTAAAAGAATATTTAAAAGATTCCCTATAACATGACCTCCCTTTAAATCAATTTTTCCTTGACATCTTCATCAAAGCTTGAGTTAGCTGTGATATGAACTGCTGTGATGACATGATATAGGTCTGCTGACCTGGTCCAAAATGAGATTTCAAATGACATGTTAAAATTTTGTTATTTTTCACTTTGTAAGACTGTTGCTGGTCATATATAAATGACATCAATTCCTTGTCAGTGACAAGTATTACCAATTAAAAATGCTTCCATTTTCTTAGTAACTCCACTATAAGCCTTTTTTTCAACCACGGAACATGCTGATTTATTCAGTGTTGGGAAGAAAAAGGTAACTGGTTTCACTGGTGCTTTTACTTAGCATGTTGTGAGTTCTTCTAAAGATTTTAAAGCTTGTTCACAAAGAGGAAATGGGGTTCTGGTAGCCAAAAAATGTAACTTTTCTGAAAACCTTCGGATCCATTTACGGTAACATGAAAATAGTCCCAACAATCTTTTCAAGGACTTTGCGTCTTTTCTAGGTTGTAACTTCAAAATTTATCAAATCTGTCAGGATCTGGTTTTACCAAACCTCTTGTGATTACATACCCAATTGTGTAATTAGGTTACCAATATTTTTATTTCAAGTTGTATTGTATTTTGTTGCCAATTCATAGAATGTTGCTAAATTGTTATCAAAGTGACCTGGATCATGTCCAACAATAGCCACATGTACATAAGCAAATATGTCAAAAAATAATTGTTCTACCATTGGAAGAAGCAAATTATGTGGGCTCAGACCAAAACATGCAAAGCTATTTAATAAAACACTACACAGAGTATGTCTGGACCATGAAAATATTATATTGCTTTTGAATTCTCTTGAGTATACAGGATGCTTAAAAGCTCACCTCTGTCTGCCCTTCACACTTTGTGTGCTCTAAACTCCATGGAATTTATAACCTTAGAATACAACATCTCTAAAGACAAGAAATTTTCTTACAAGCCTTTAAAGGATGATGCTAATAAGCAAGTTATACTTTCCATGGCAAAGGAATGAAAAAATATTGGGAAAGGTGGGGTAAAAAGTAGAACAACAAAAAAATTTAAACAAAAGAATCACAAACTCATACCATACTCTATTCATGCCTACATAAAAAGAAAACAGGCTGCATCTATCTGTGATATTTCAAATGAGTGGATGGAGAAACAGTACCCTTACAAGCTAACTGTTCAGAAAATGCAATACATGCATGTCAAAATTCAATTAATTTCAAAATGCTCAAGCAACACTCTCCACAGCACCATCTTGGGTAATGTGAAGGAAGAAAGGCCTTGGTATGGTCTTCAATGATCTAAACAATACCAAAAAATGTTTTCATTACTTAGACATAAACCAAACAACTTTGAAAGGATCAATGTGTTTTACTAATAGCCCCTAAAGCCAGTCAATTTGAGCAAAGATTCCTTTTCTTAAACTTTGTCTTGAAGGGTAATGATTAATATCACAAGATGTGTTGCCATTTCTGGCACAATGGCTTGGGGGGCAGTAAAGCAATATGTGTAAAGGTGGTTTTAGGGGGTCTTCCTGCAAAAGTCAAACTTGTCTATCTGATGGTCATACAGAGAAACCCTGGAATAAAATCCTTGTAATTTCCAAAGTGGAGTTACTACAAAAAAATCACAGCTTAGTTTTTACTATGGAAACATGAAAATTGCAAACAAATAAGAGGTCCACTTTGTGAAGCCAAAGTGACCATGCGACTTATTAGCACAAATGCTAAATATTATATAAATGCCAGTGACAATGACCAAACTACAAACAATGCCAGTGAGCACAAACTATTGGCTTCTGACAAAACCTTGACCTCAAAATAGCTGATTGGATTGTTGTGAATTTTTAAGAGAAAAAGTTTCCTGGTGAAATATAACTGAGTCTGGTGGCAATACTAGACTTAAAATGTGAATCAATGTAGTGGAAACATGTGGTCAGTCTTCAAAATGGCTTTCTTTAAAAGGATAGCATTTGTTATTAAACAATAGACCTTACCTTTTCTATCTTTCCTGGCATTCTTAGTTTGCCTGTTTGCCAACTATTTACATGTGCATATGACGATTTCCCTCCCCAAGGAAAGGTTAGGCCTGTTGTCTGGAGAACATTTTGAGCGTCTACATATAAACTACAAGAAAATAGGTCAGAAGACTACTATCTTCCGTAAACCCTTTGGGGTGCAAAACCACCTAGAAGCCGTAGTGATTTATAAGTTGTTAAGACAAGCTAACATTCCTCAGCAAGAGCTACGAAATTTGGCACGGGGGCTAAAAGCTATAACTGAAACAGGTTCGAATTGACAAAACACAGAATAGAGTAATTATTTCAACGTCTGAAGTGACAGTGGAGCTTATTCCGGAGCCCCTATTTCTTAGTCCCAATATTCTAGTGGCAGTACTTAGTTCGTATACAATTTATCCATATAATCAGCATTTCGATTTTCCATTAACAGAATACGGGGTTTTATTATGGATTATTTGTCACAACAGTTTACACCGTCTAAAGTTTATTGAATCGGCATGTCATGAAAAAAATCAAATTAAAGGAAGAAATACACTACAGTAAACAAACCTTCCACGTCTTCTGTGAATAGGATTTTTGATACTTGAGAGCAATCCTCCCCAGCAGCTACAACAGGCCATACTGTCCTTTTACTGATAATGACGACAGGACTCTTCCATCATCCTGTTAAGTCCTTCCTTGATAACATCAATATATTTTCATATTTTTCTTGTCCTTCCATGAATCTTGTGACAATGAGTCAATTGTCACATTGGAAATTATCACAGGGAATCAATAACTTGACAAAATTAGGAGCGAGACCGGGCTTGCACAACAAACACACTGCACTGACCTGCTGTTCACTGTTCCTTATTCTTTGTACTTGAACACACTGTCAAAGAATAAGGAACGAAAAATCACATCATCTTTATGAGTTACTCAGAAACACGAATAACGGTAAACAAAGCAGCAGGATTAGATAGATTTGCAAACATTTACAGGTTTATAGGGTGTTTTTTTTTTTGCTTAAATGGTATATGAAATAAGGACAAGTCCAACTTCCAAGAAAAGGGAAAACTACGGGTAAACTACCCCTTAATTTTTGTATTCTAAATTCTATAAACATGATATCTATCCCTACATCAACCACCTCGAAAAAATCTAAATGTTGTTATCAATGTGAGCTCTGTTATATTAAGTAGAAAGGTGCATAGAAAGTTACAATAAAATATTTACAGTATAAGAATGTAAAACAGTATTTGTTTGAATATTAATACCAATGAGAGAAATATAATGGAAGCAATGATTAAAAAGTAAGTTAATGGGCTAACTTTAGAACATTAAAAACCCTGACTTAGAATAGAATAAAGAATAACACAGGGGAACAATTTTTTGGGACTCTCATGTTTTCTTTAAAAATAAAAGTGTTTCTGAACCAATTTTTCGTGCTGAATCCAAAAATGATATCCATTTGTTCCCATCACGTCTAGTTTTTTCTGCCCATGCTACACCTAGTTTTCATCAAAAATTCTGCTTTAGCATTGGGAAAAACTTTCTTCTGGTCATGGGATGTCCTTTCAAATCAATAAAGAGGGCTAAAATGTGATTGTTGCCATTCTTCTTCATCTAATTGTTGCTGATATTCTGATCGAATCACAATTGACCTCTGGATTTCTTTGGTTCCTTGTTAATCCTTTCATGGGGCCATTCACATAGTATGCA
>RDPX01000100.1:2174514-2193567 GCA_003991215.1 Morbakka virulenta
TTGGCCAAAATATTTAAATCGCAGAATGAACCAAATTTTTGTACAGAATGGCCCTGAAATGAATCTGATCACTTTTTAAATGCATTTTTCAATGAATGATGAAAAAGAATGATGCCATCAATTTCACAGTCAAAAAAATCACATGTTGGCCGAGTGCCAACTCTGACCAAAAGACCAGTGACAAAACGGCCATAAATTTGGACTGGGTCATCACATACGCTTGAAAATTGCAGTAAAACTGTAAAAATATGCCTCGATAAAAGTAAAAAAGCTTTGAGTTCACAGCTGGTTCCATTTGGAAAATATTCGGGAGAAAACCGAGACGGTGGCGCCAACCACCACACGAAATAGGGTTGAGTAAAAAAAAGGAATCCTATTCCGCAAAAACTAGACGTGGTGGGAACAAATGGATATCATTTTTGGATTCAGCCTGAAAAATTGGTCCAGAAACACTTTTATTTTTAAAGAAAACATGAGAGTCCTAAAAAATTGTTGCCCTGTGTAATTAGACTTAAAACATGTCGAAAAAAATCAAGAGTATATAAAGTTATAAATAAAAACAATTTACTAAAGCTGAAAATTCCTAAAATCATTTTTGTGCAGTAATATCAATGTGAAGTCCAAGGTAGTTAGTTGCATCCAGTAGTTACATTTATTGAGCTGGAACTGTAGTTGATGTCAAATGTTTCCCTGTCTAATTTGGAAAGTTTTTTGTGGGTGTGCCAATCAATGTCGGGTTTTTTTTCACTCAAAGCAGTAGGTCTAGAATAGACCCTTGCGGAATATCAGATGAAAATATCAGATTATTTGATAGATAATTCCCATACAAGACAGGTTTACGTCCGAAGAGGAAGTTAGTAAACCTTATTAATTACACAGTTCCATATCCGGGAATTTTTGATCGAAGCTTTGAGTGGCTCACGGTCTCTGATGTGTTGCTAAGATTAATGAAATTTACACCTACGAGGTTTCCTCCAGCTACATTTCTTTTGATTTTATCGAAGAAGGCAGTGGCTGCAAATTGAATTGATTTCTTTGGTTGGAACCCACATTGGGGTGATATTAGTGAACTATTAGGAAGAACTGAGATCGTCGAGAGTTTTCAAACAAATTTTGGGACCAGATTTGAAGATTAATGTGTTGCTTGGCCTTTTCCCATTTTATATGATATGTATAATATGATACCTGATTTAAGCCAGAGGTTTCAAATACATCCAAGTGATGACAAAATGTTACATCTTTGAGCATACAAGTTAGCCGCCCATCATTTTCAATGGTTTTCCCTCTTTTCAGTTTTTTCGGTTGGTTTTTAATTTCGATTTTTGACACACATTGTAACTTGAAATATTTATTAAAATTTGTTCTCTTCGCTTTCTTCAAACAAAATCTAAAACTTAAATGTTCCAGCTTTTAAATTGCAAACGATTGATGTAAAATATAAACAAAAACCACATGCTACTTAAAGGTCTCCTTCAGTCTTTATACTAGTAACAATGAAGGTAGATTTGTTATGGCTGTTTGGCTGTGATTTTCAAGGATAAATTTGATAATATAGTACCAAAATTGCTTGGATCAAATGAGTTTTGTTTAAGCAGTTCTTTGTTATGGTTACTTTCAGCAGAGCGAAGCTTTATATTCACAAATGTTTTGTTGTTGTTGGTAGGCAAGTGGTTACTGGGTGTTGTCTTTTTGCCATTTTCTACATAGTTGGTACCTTTTTGCACTTGCTGTTTTATTTTGACGGTTAGCCACGGACAGGATTTTTCTTTAATTAATTTTGAAATCATCGGTGCAGGTCTGTCAAAACCAAGACATAGCATAGTTTTCAAAATACTCCATGGGACATTTACTTTTTTTATTCAAAAAGATAATTCCAAATAGCTATTTTAAGTTATCATTTAATTTCATCTGACCATAGTTTTTATAGTCTCAACAGTTTACTGGTCGCTATTCATTTTTTAAGTTACATGTCTTACAAGTGCATCCAATCATTTCGTTATCTCTCAGACTCATAGGAATCACTTCTGAAACTTATATTCCATAAATAGTTACATGCAATAATGTCTGTTAAAGTCTTAATTTTGTCATTGTATGGGGTTGGTTTTGAGACTAACTGTTTCAAGCCAAACAAAGACAAAATTGTTTTTAAATCCTTATTACTATTTTGTAAGAAGTTAACATTTACGTCTCTGGTGAGAATACTCTCTTTTGACTCTTCTGTTGCTAATGACAACATGTTAGAGAAATTGCTATTGAAATCCAATGGTAAATGAGCTAATGTGACAGGTAGTCGATAGTAAGTAGATAGAAAGTAATTTTTACTTTAGGAGGCCTGATTTTCAACAATATAATCTAGATATCTGTGTGTTTTAGATCTTCTGTCCATTTCATTTTTTTGTCAAAATGTATACCACTGCTTTTTCTCCTCCTTTCCCTGTTTTTTGGGGTTTGTTGACCAAAGTGTACCCTGAAATTTCGAAGATGTTAGTCGTGTCTTTTTTAATAAAAAGTATTTCACTAAGTGAAAAATATCAATATTCTGAGATCTTTGTAAGAACTCCTCAACAAATTCTTTTTTGAAAATAATCCGTGAATATTTTTATGAAAGATACGAAAGCCTTTTTGAAAAAGCAATTATGTCAATTCAACAATAGAGATCCGGATATAGATAGGTGACCCAGGAATAATTGCAACGTCTCAATATAACAAAAGAGGAGTGAAGCCCATTTTTTTATTTAGAAAGCAACATGAAGTATTTTTGGCTTGAAAACATATAAATAACTTGGTGTATACGTTTCCTTAAGAATTTTTTCAATTCAGTCATATTTAGAGTAAAAATAATTTTGTTGTAAATAGCGAAATTTACATAGGGAGAAACCACAAGAAAAAACTCAAGAATATGATAAGATACAACGCATTCGTTCGTCAGTTAGCCAACATACCTTTTCCTTAAAGAAGATGAACACGACTAACTGAATTCCTGCTCTGGGCAACCTGGTCTTGCTCTTGGCTTTACCTTTTCTTTCTTCACCGTTTCCAGACACGTTTGCATATAATTAAAAGTACCGAAGGTGTAGTTTATGACATCCAGTCTAGCAAGTCAAGAAAAGTAAAACAAATATAAGGCAATCCAGTCCTAGAAGAGCTCCAACAGGCTATAAGCAAGATGAAGCGACATAGAGTGGTTGATCCTAGTAGGATCACGGTGGAAGTATTAGATTTATTGAAAAAATGAGTTTAAAAAAAATGCCTGACAATGTATTGATGTATGATGTAAGTATGATGACAATGTATTGAAAAATGCCTGACAATTCATTGATGACAGAAGTGAAAAACTATCTAAGGTGATAAGGTTCATTTGTATTACCTTACCTAAAGAGACAGTTGCAAGAAAATAAGATCTGAAAGAATAACCAGCTTCGTGAGCTACTTTATTAATTTTGCTGAGAATGTACACAAAAATAAGACAAGAAAAATCACGTTCACAGTTTCAATTTGTGTCACACACTGAAATAAAAAAGGCAATATTACTTTAATACCAGTAATAGAAAAAAGCATGAGTTTTTTTCACATTTATTCTTGTGACTCTAACAAAAGTATTAAAAACCGACATTATTTCATGCCTAAGTTCTCAGCCATCATCATTCGTTCTTTTTTTTCTGTTGTCTAACAAACCAAGGAGCAATCTTGATCTTCTCTCTTATTACTCCCAACATACCATCATTTTAAAATAAGCTATCATTATTTCTTACAGTATATTCTTGGCATATATTCATTAGTATTTAACATTTGTACTAAGATTATTTCCTTTTTGTAATGTGGCAGTCAATGTAAACAAAGGGAAAGGCATCAAAGCGAGGGTCTCCTTGATAGTTGGAGGACATTTTGCTACTCAAGTTCTGTATTTATGTAGGCTACTCGTGATTTTGTTGCTTCGTGTACCCATCTCATCAGAAGAAGAGTAACAATTGGCTTAGGCTTTACAAAGTAAGTAGTTGTTGTTTCTGGAGGATCAAAAACGCAATCTATAATGGGTATGATGTTGCTGGTTACCAGGCAACATGCTCGAAGACCCTTCTTCTTTATTGAACACCAGGTTATTCTTTTTCATTGGGCTATTCTTTGATTGGTTTAACCAAATGGTTTGAAGGGTCTGAATATCGTTTTTGGTTAGAATTTTAATGTTGTTACTGCATCAGCAGATCACTTGTATTGTGTTTGTGTTGAATGCTTTCTTTACACTTGCTTTACTAGGGTAGGTACTTTTTTATGGGTTGTAAAATTATTTAATCAAAGTACGATTTAAATTGTTGGTCGTTAGGTGGTTCAGCAGTTTAACTTTCTCTTTTCTGTTTGCCAGTAGATGCTCTGATTGGCTCTCTCACATCTTAAATTATCTTTAAAGCTAATTTGCTTGATTTTAATGCAAATTTATAGTTTTTTGACTTACATTCTTTTCTTACCTATTCTTAGTCATCGCTAGATACGTCTGGTACCATGTTGATGACAATTTCTGGAGCCCTTTTAATACAAAAGAAGGTGTGACTTTGACGGAAAAAATAGTTACGCACAAGTTGATGGGCTGTTTGTTTACCATCAGATGCTATACCTTTGTTTCCTCTATACCACAAAGAGATTTTCCTCTTGCGCTTAGCATAAGTACCCTTTCCTTCTGTCTTCCTTTTTCCCCACAAAAGACACTCTTTCGTTAACTCTTTTGTTTTGTATTTTCCTCTTCAATGCCGTCTAAAACGATGGTTTGAGTTAAAATTCATGGTGGGTCACGATTGTATCAATTAAAGGTCAAAAACAAGGTGTACTAGCAGAGAGAGGGTACGAGAGAGAGAGAGAGAGAGAGAGAGAGAGAGAGAGAGGGAGGGAGGGAGAGGAAAATAGAGCAATACACTTTACGATGAACTGTTGATGTTGATGACAAGAAGAAAGGAAGAGCGACTAAATGAAATTTCAAACAACAATTTAAGTTTTTTAGTTATTTGATTAAGGATTGAAGAACGAATAACAACTGGAAGAATTGAGGGAAACAGGTACAGAGGGAGGCAAAGAAGAAAATAAACTGACACATTGGAGGTTGATTGCAGCTGATCAGGAATTGCAAAGTGATTTACAGTTGCCGAGATAGAGAGCAGTGGAAGCCTATAACCACCCAAGCTATACTGCAGTGCACCTAAAGAAAAAGAAGACAGATAAAGGATATTACGTACAAAACATCACATATGGCCTTAAAACGTTGTATCTGTCGCTCAAAAACATAATATTAACTATGGCCAAAAATTCTGTGACAATAATAAATTGTGTTAATTGCTGACAGGAAACAAGAGTAGAAAAAAAATGGTAGGGTGAAATATCATACATAATTTTCACTCTTCTAAAAGCTGTAGTCTTTAAAGATCAACATCAAATTAATCACCAACCTTTCAAAAAGCTCAACTTTGTGGAAGGTGATTTTACTTTCGTCTACGGTGAGCATGCATAACCTAGAGAGGCGTGAGAGATGTTACATCTAAGGCATCGTTTCACTCGCCGTGGTTTACTAAAGAATCTCTTGATTCTATATTTAGTTGCGAGTAGTGTTAAAAGAAAAGAAAGTGCATGGCATAGAAAGTAACGTTTCTACTGTCTTAGAGCGCAGTTTATTGTCGCCTCCAGATGAAAGGCATCCTAAGGTCTGTCTGATGGGGAAACCAGAATGCGCATTGGATTGCCTTTTGTGGTTCAATCGGAGAGTGACAGTCTTTTTTGCGTGTGAAGCAGTTGCATTTGATGTTTGGAAGGACAGCTGCTGAGTTTTTTCGTCTTTGGTATTTCAGTTCTTCCTGGATTTTTCTGTTGGTCTCAGCTACCAAGTCGGTACTCCTCCTCAACATCCATTCTTTGTCTATCTTCCCTCATTTCGTTTGCAGACATCTTGAATCTTAGATGAGGAAGGGGAACTCTACATTTGCTACCAGCTAGTTTTCTTTTTATGATTACTTAAGGATTTTGATCATCCTCAATCCTGCATACATGTCCTAGCCAGCGTAGCCTGGGTTGTGTCAGAAGCATGCACCTATTAGATAACTTTGTTCTTTGTAGGATAGTGTTGCTTAAGAATTTTTACTTCCATGGAATGTTAAAAATTCCCATCTGATTTTGCAGTTGGAAGCTGTAGTATTCTCTTTCGTACATGGCACACATCAGGATGAAACAAGGCAGGCAGGGTCAAATTATAAAATATCTGAGTACTTATGTCAGGTGTTGTAGTGGTCCAATAAGCAATACCATCTCAATAAACCATGGTCACGGTTGTCAAATTATTTAGTTTTTTTAGTTACAGACATCTCACTCATGTTGGGATGAGTTGAGCGATCTATTTTTATAGGTAAAATCACAAAGGACATATATTCCTTCATAAAGAATCGGATTTTCAGTGTATTGATGAAAGAATCACAAATGGACTACAGATTGACTGTCTGAAGTATTTGTTTTCACTTTAGTTTTCAAATCCTTTAATTTGTCCATCTTCCACATTTTCTTGGTATTGTGGGTTAAAATATTTGATTTTTCTGTCAGCAAAGGTATCTTGGAACTGTGCCGACTTATCAATGACAGTATTTTGTATATGTTTTCCTGTAGTTGCAGAAGGTCAAGTCTGATTGCTTAAAGTGACTGATTGACTAGTTCAAGAGGAGCTGAGTAAAAGGTCACTTTAATCAGAGAAAAAAATAGGTGAGCTGGATTTATATAACAACTGATGCACAGACTGCAATGTTTTTATTTATTTTCTGTTTGCGACAAAACTTCAAACTGGTTAAAGTATTTTGTATTTGTCTATAAATGTTCTACCAATTTTATTTCTGTTATACGTATAGTAAAGTAAGATAAGACAGAATACCAAATTTTTTGCAATACTTAAAGTTTCATGTTTTCACAACCCGCAGTTGCATACGACAAATATACAGATACAAAAGCACATTATAGATCTGGGGCTGGAAAGTAGAAAGGAAGATGAAACAAGTATACTAGAAAAAATTTGTTTCTATAAGAAATTAACGGAACATCTTCATTGGGGAGCCTAATCTTTAGATTCTTAATTGGCAAACATATAATTTTCTCTGTCAACGTTTTCAAATCAGTTTACTACGGTTATGCAATAGTTCGTTTTTGTTATTGTAGTTTAGAATTGCAAACTTTTCTTTTAAACAAAGTAAACAACTGGGTGCAATAAAATGTTAACTTTTAGCATGCTTAATAATTGACTATTAAGATATGGTGCAACATTTTACTTTTATTTCAGTTCCAAAACACATAACGAAAGCGACCTACTACTTTTTTGTATTCTGTTGTTTAGTGGCTGTTGATGACTATTCTATCGCGTTTTAAATTATTCTTTGTCAGGCCAATGTAAACTTTTTCGAAAAATTGGATGTAATCACCTCACACTTAGAGGCCACTGACGACTTTCGACAATCTCCGTTAAATGGCACTCGGTTACCTTTCAACAATTGGATTTGGGCGTTTGTTGTTTTGAGAGTGCAGAAATTTTAGTGTTGTGATTTTTGATGATTGTGGTCATGCTCTCCCTACAGCTGTAGCTCATTTTAATACTCTTATTGTTAAAGAGCTTTTTTTAGGTGGTCCGGCATAAATTGTTTGCCATTAAGTGATAAAAACCTTTTAGCTATGTTGGTTGAGACAACTTTGTTCAATGATGGATTAAGCCAGATGACGTTTTGCAAACGATTTCTCTTCCCGTTGCTTGGTTTGGGGTCAGAATACTTTAGAGTAGTGTCTTTAAATCTGCTTCTCTTTCATGCTTGTTGGTAATAGGGCATTGGTAATAGTTCAAACACTGTTCGATCTGGCGAGTTTTTAGACAGGCGCTTTCCTATTGCTTTAGGTAGAGTAAAGAGTCATTTGATTTTTTGAAAGATTGTTGTTTCTTGAGGCGAAAACAGTCCAGTAACAACTCAATTTGAATCCCGATAGATTTAAACATTTTGATGATTTCTTGTCTCAATTATTCGGTTACCCGTTCACTTGTATCGCGTTTAACCTTAAGTCAATCGTCTCTGTACAGTCCTGAATCGTGAGTGGGTATCAGTCGTAATAATATATTGAGAATTAGCAACCAAACTGGTTTTCAAATTTTGGCTTCGTGGCAACTTCTCATCGTATCGTCAAAGGAATCGTTAGAAGACATTTTTATCCTGGCTTCTTTGTCAAAAAGAGCAAGGATTTCCTGCAATGAAACTTAATTCTTACTTCCTTGTCTGATATTTGGGTTTAGAGTTTCCTCCTTTTCAATAGACTGTACCACTCAATCACTTGGTTCGTATTGACCCATTGATTCAATATCTTGACCTGTTTCGACTCGTTTTGCTCACTGCACCAAAGTTGCTTTTACAGAAATTTATCAATCGACTTGGCAACTTTGAGTAAAAGTTTTCTTTTTGGTCTTTTAGGGTTATAAAACCAGGCGATTGGCATGGCATTCAGCATTTTTATTAATACTGTATGGGTTGGTGATTTATTGATTTAATTATTTTGACCTTGAGATTTCCAAGTTAACTCTGTTTCGAGTCGTTTTGCTAACTGCACCAAAGTTGCTTTTACAGAAATTTATCAATCAACTTGGTAACTTTGATTAGAGGTTTTCTTTTTGGTCTTTCAGGGTTATAAAACCAGGGATATTGGCATGGCATTCAACATTTTTATTAATATCGTGTGAGTTGGCGATTTTTCTTGCTTTAAAGTTGATTGATTTTTCAAATGTACTTGGTCCTTTCTTGTAGGTTTTTGAGACGTTTTCTTTCAGTACATTTTTATGTTCTTGGAAAGACAGGTTTATATATATATATGTTCATAATTTTTTCTGCGAATATAAACACTCAGTCTGAAGTGGTTGTCGGGATCTGTATCTCTTCTTTCATCTTGTGCTGGAATTAATTTATATGATGGTAGAACTTTATAGTCACGATTATGTCAAACAGGTGGTTCTCAAAATTTGGAATAACGATGAAATAATGTCGTGAAGGATCATTGTAAAACTTGTTCCGGCGCATTCTGTACCTTTTCTCCTTTGCGAGTTAGGTGATCAGCCAGCATACTGAAAGAGAAGAAAGTATTTCCTCGAGTGCTCGCTATTTTACACGCATAAATGGAATCAACCCGTACAGAATCATGTACGACATATATCCTCACTCATTGTTAAGGGGAAGAAGGGGTTGGTGACTAGAGGTCGATTTCTATAACCATCTAAGAAATTTTACTTCCCCATCCTGAAAATTGCCCTTTTTTTGACCCATTTCTCTTAAAATTCTTGACCGGAAGAAACTCTGTTGAAAATTTTGAAAATTTTAAAAAACGTTTAATGAAAATTTTATTCTAATTCTTATTCTACGTTAATTTCCGTAGAATTTTCTAAAACACTGGCAAATGGAGCTAAAACAGACAAAAAAATTTTTGCAAAAATTTTGAAAAACAATTGGTAATTAGTCCGAGGAGTTTTTCGACACCCCCGAAGTTTATAATCACCTTCCTCCTCCCCTTTTGGACCAATTTTACAGAAATGCATGGAATTAAGAAGCTATGAAACAAATCGGAAAAGACCCAGTGGCAATCTACACCAGCCATGACATTCTTTCATAGAAGGGGAAGCTTGTGAGGGTCCAAAGCCTCTAATGGTGATGGGAGTGCAGTGTCTGTCACCCCATGTTAGACAGGACTTGTAGTGACACCAAGCATGTGAGGGTTAGGGTAAGGCCCAGGGGCATTTAGGTACTAAGTAATCATTTGTTTCAGAAAATTGCTCAGGTTCTTCACTCAATTGTGTTTGTAGGGCAAGGGATTGTTTGTCAGCCTCGGGCTTCTAGACCACAAACCATCCAGTAAGGGGGTGTGATCGCCTAATACCCTAGTATTTTGTTAAGAATCGTGTAGTTTGAACCAGGTACCGGAAAAGTGAGAGTTTTACTCTAATGAACGCTTTAGAAAATCGAGGAAGGCTATAAGCCAAGTTGACGAATTCAATTACTAACAACTCCTTTACAAGTTCTTTTTACCCAAATTTCATTGCACTAATACGTGATCACGAAGTCTAGTGACTTCACAACAATCAAACATAAGAAAAGATCGGATATTTTTTGGCTGGATTTTGAAAACAAAATGATTGCTGTGGTATAACTGATCTGATATTTTCTAGAGTAAGCATGACTCCCAGAGTTTGTTTTAACCATATGGATGAAAATCATACAGTTGCAGCCTAAAACCAGAGTTTTGAAAAGACTATTTAAAACTGCATGAAATTGAAAAATTCTCACTTAATTATTGGTCAAAGTAAGTCGCTTTGGTAAATTCACTCATTTTTCAAGTACTTAAATTCATTAGACCAAAATAAACGTACTTCAACAGTGATATAATTGTGTTTAATTTAAGTTGTATTTTGTCGCAATAACAAACCTATCTGGCTTTTTTATTTTTATTTCTCTTGGCTGGATATTTGCCAATTAAGGGCGATAATTGGTATACAATCAAAATGAGGATTTCAAACAAAACCGTAAGAATATTTGTGAAGATTACTAATTAGATGTGTTATATGAAGAGAAATTAAGACCAAAGAAAAAAGAAACCGCCTTCGAAATTTCCCAACGATTGAGGAAAATTTAAAAGGGGCCAAACAAATTTCATAAAAGGACAAGTATATAAAGTTATTAAGCACATCCGCAGAGCAGTGTTAAGAGTAATTATTTTAATGTACAAAATTATTATTTAAGTAATGAAACGATTGAGGAAAATTTAAAAGGGGCCAAACAAATTTCATAAAAGGACAAGTATATAAAGTTATTAAGCACATCCGCAGAGCAGTGTTAAGAGTAATTATTTTAATGTACAAAATTATTATTAAAGTAATGAAAAGTATTTGACTTAACTGGGTGCTTCAGTCTGATAATAGTGCAGATTCGATATTTTTATTACTTTTTTGTTGTTGATTTTTTCAATTATCTTTACATTACTTTCAGAAACATTAACTGCAATGCTACATTGTTGTACTTTCCAGATCGACTAAATGCAAAGTTGAAAAATTTTCCGTAATTTTTTTTATCTCTTTCCCTAGCTGATGAATGGAACATTATTTGATGATTTATGAAAGGAATTATCAGAATTTATGGCATTTATGAAAAGGTTACCAGATCATGCACAGTGATGACATTGCTAATTAACAAATTCATATAATGACCTTTTGAGCAAATAATTTTGTTTGCCTTGTCCGAATGTCTTGCCTTTAACATACAATTGATTGTTTAATAAACCTTGACCTCTATAAGAACATGTATTCTTAAGTAATATTTACACAGTGGAATCGCTATACGAATACCGGTAACAATGAATTTTGCCTTTGACCAACAGTAATTTCGTAGGTAAACTTCACACATGCAAGTAATTGCTTCTTATGCTTTTCATTTTGTTAAACTATACTTGACGTCATGAAAGCAATAATAATCTATAAAATTTAGCTGTAAGATTTTAGATGGATGTAAAATCCCAAATTTTGTTAGATGTCTTCGTTATTCAGTAGTGCTACTAAATTAAGCAATTACTTTATGTGCTGACAACTTGTTTCACAATCACATTATTTATAACAGGCTCTAAATTTTATCGAAATCCTGAGTCTACTTTTATTTTTTTCCCAGTTTTACTGAACACCTAAATCTGGAATAGTAAGATCAACAATAAGTTTGCAAAATTGAGTACTTACTTAATTCCCTTGCCACGAAAGCAGATAGATAAGGTTTGCGATTTTAACCGTTGTATCGTTTGGAGAGATGTTCACTTACCAAAAACCCTATTGAAAAACGTTCTGGTACTTGTGCGGTAGCACCCTGTACACTTCTCCAAGTTGATGTGATCGATTAAAGTCCCATAGGATTTTGGAAAAATGAGAGTGCAACGTTTAGAATATAGGGCTGTTCTAATGTAGGTGACTTACTGTGTTAGCTGTGCTAGCCATGTTACAGTAGAGATAGTATGATAAAAAATTTCGTCTGAATTGCAGCTTTTACTGCTTTTTTTTTCTTTACTATCTGTTAAGCCATAAGGTAATCAAAGTAGTTTCGTATGAAAAGAAAAATACCGAAAAGGTACTTAGTTTTGTTGAAGGCCCTCCCTATCTGCTGCAATACAAATAGTTTGTTTTTAAATTGTAGCAGGTTTTTCCCTCCTAATAGCTTAAAATTTGTCAATATAGATAATTTTTTTAAACTGCAAAAGGTTTTACTTGTTTCTCTAGACTATTCTCTTTCTAGATAGGCAGTTTGGCATTTGGAATTTATAGACATATATTTATACTCTTTCCAGATCCCAAACCTACTCCTTAACCAATCTGACCACAGAACAATTATCAGAGAGAGAGAGAGAGAGAGAGAGAGAGAGAGAGAGAGAGAGAGAGAGAGAGAGAGAGAGAGAGAGAGAGAGAGAGATCTTCAACACTCATACATGATCATCCTCTTTAACTTGTTTTGTTATTTTCCAAACATACTAGTAACCAATCATTACAGCCAAACAAACTGATTGATCATCAGATACTAGTTACCAGAATAAGAATTATCGCTCTCTGAACAATTGGGATGAAAGAGAATTGTTTCAGTATTTTACAGTATATTACATTATGCTACTTTAAGGACATAAGAATGTAATAAAGCCTTGGATAATTATGTCCTGAGTGTGTTATAGTGAAAAGATAGAGAACTGGTGTATTACGAAACTTAATTTGTATGTTTTTTTTCATTTTGTTTTTGTTTACTTTAAAGTCCTTTCTACTCTTTTTGTTCCCAGACAGTACCCTTGAGTAAATTACGCCTTTATTAGCACATTCTGTTGACATCCGTTTCCAATACATCTAATAAATCTGCAAAAAGAGTTCCTGAAACACTAAATAAATGCTAAATGTTCCACTTTTATAAAAAAAAATTAGCATTGTAACCAGATCAAATAGAAATTCGTTCTAATACACATACTGTAATCAGGATTTTAGTTTACAGCTTTGCAACGCTATTGTCCATTTTATCCAGGCAATAAAATAATTAGGTTTTTAACCAGGATTTTTAACGGTAAATATTATAAGTATTTAAAATATTTGTTGTGGTGTATTTTTTATGGCTTATAACTATACAAGGAAAAAATAAAGCTAGTAAGTGAATGGAAGTGTGAAAGAGGAGAAGGGAAAGGCAGAAAAAAAAGAAGATTAAGGCAAGAGATGAGGTAATTTCAGACTTACAAACACTCGTCATATGATAGAGGGGAGCACTCAGAAGACAAAGTATTTCACAGCATAGTCATCTGAGGAAATAAACTACAGTTATGGGTAGATTCATTACATTGAGAAGCATTAGATACATGCGAATAAAGACTTTAAAAGCAATGAGTCAGTCACAAGAGATGCGACAAACTGAGCTGGTACCAATGAGGAAAACTCATCAGAGCACTTCCGATGAAAATTCCAAAAGAAAATACTGAGGCAAGCCATATGTCGTCGATGAGACAAAGGCTGCAGAGTAGCAGCAACCCTAAGGCCTAGTGGGTTACAAACACGCTCTGAACTCGATCAAGAACGTCAAAATAAGATGATGGACCACCTCATATGTGGCAACAGTATTCCATGCAAAGACGGATGGTAGATTAGCAGAGTTACGAAATAACCTCAAATTTCTTACGATTTATAAAATTATTTTTAGATTGTTCACTACAGATTAAAAAAATTAGCTGAAACCATTAACAATATGACTTTCGTTTGAGGTACCATTATCATGAACCAGGAAAAAAAGTTACTCGAGCTTTGATGATTATTTTATTTAATTGGAAATAGTGGTTTGATGTGTTTCAAGAAATTTGCTACTTTCATACTATTTTTTAAGCAGATCTTTGTGGTATTTAGCTTTTGTTCTTTGGATACCATTTTTCACTCAGTTTCCCATTGTTTTGTTTGCAAGCCAATCATTTTCATTATTCCATCTTTTTGCTTTACAAACAAGACCATCAAAATTGTTCATTTCGTTTTTAATTTCTTTTGTGGGATATGGAGAAGGTCTTCCTGTAATTGCTATCTTGGTTACAGGAGTATCAATACACCAGCAGTGATTTGAGTCATAGTATTTTGGCATGTTTCAATTGTAGTTTGAATTTCTTTCCTGATTATATCCTCATAGTAGTTCTTAACGTCTCGACAGAAGATTGTCATTAGGGAGTACTAAGGAGATTTTTTTTCTGATAATAACCATGATGTCACGATCACTCGAAAGAATGCTATCGGGCTTTCTAATTGTCTCAAGAGAATTGATTACAATTGTATCAATAAGTCTCTCACTTATCTTTCCTTTTCCCATGTAAGCCTCAGATTTTTCGTGGAAAGCTGCAAATCCTTTATCCTTTAAAACCTTACTAACACCGGGATTAACTGGGTAACTCTCAATGTCTCCACATAATAGTAATGATAATAATAATAATATAATAATAATATAATAATATAAAATAATATAATAATAATAATGATGATGAAACGTGAACTGAATCCATCCAATAAAATCACTGTCATTAACGTTTTGGCAATCCCAGTGGCAAGATATAGTTTCAATATAATTAAGTGACATATGAAAGAAATCAGAAAAATGGATGCCAACACGAAGATGATGACAACGCACAGTATGAGTCACCCTAAAGCAGATTTAGAAAGGATGTATTTAGCAAGAAAGGAAGGAGGAAGAGGGCTGACTCAATTAGAATGCACTTACAAATCAAGCACAATAGGTTTACAAACATACCTGAAAGAAACAAAAGACAAGCTGTTGAAACAAGNATCCTTTAAAACCTTACTAACACCGGGATTAACTGGGTAACTCTCAATGTCTCCACATAATAGTAATGATAATAATAATAATATAATAATAATATAATAATATAATAATATAAAATAATATAATAATATAAAATAATATAATAATAATAATAATGATGATGAAACGTGAACTGAATCCATCCAATAAAATCACTGTCATTAACGTTTTGGCAATCCCAGTGGCAAGATATAGTTTCAATATAATTAAGTGACATATGAAAGAAATCAGAAAAATGGATGCCAACACGAAGATGATGACAACGCACAGTATGAGTCACCCTAAAGCAGATTTAGAAAGGATGTATTTAGCAAGAAAGGAAGGAGGAAGAGGGCTGACTCAATTAGAATGCACTTACAAATCAAGCACAATAGGTTTACAAACATACCTGAAAGAAACAAAAGACAAGCTGTTGAAACAAGATACAAAATGAAAGCGACAGGAAGCTATATTTGATCCAAAAAGAAGACAAAGAAATCAAAGCAAATAGGCCGGACATCATAATCAAAGATAAATCATAGAGTATATATACTTATATAGTATATAAGTATAAATATATATAGTTAATATAGCTGTACCATCAAAAAGAAATGTTGCGACACAAGAGATAAAAAACATTGCAAAATAGAAAGGTCTCGAAATAGAAATTAGCAAAATGGAACACTAAAACGACTGTCATTCCAGTTGTAATAGGAGCTCTTGGTCTTATCAGAAAAGGAATAAGTCGGTATGTTGACAAATATCTGGTAATATTAGAATTGAGAAGCTGCAGAAATTTGTGTTTCTTGGAACTGCACATTTACTTAGACGAACTATTTCCATGACTTCATAGCTTGATCCCGGCATATTCAAAGAACTGAAGTACAAAAATATTGCAAATAACGTTTTTTAATAGTAATAATAATGATAATAATAGTAATAATAATGATAATAATAATAAAAATAATAAAGCTCTCTACAAAACGATACTGCCAAACAACTTTTGTAGAACTAGATCACGATGATGATAACGATAGTTCTTTCATTTCATTACTTTTTCCTGTTATTGTAATTCTTAATCAATCGGGTCCAGAGCAGTAAGCTTTTTTAATTTAAAAACTAAAACATATCAGCGCAGTGAAACAACATACGTCCAGCCTGCTTCCTTTCTCCACAGAATATGCCTTTTCGTACCGCTGTCAACGAGTGTTATAGTTGAAATAATTTCTTACAAATCTATGACGGAAATAAGTCAAACGCACCGTAAACGTAATATTATTAGTAGTAAATTCGAGATCAAAGTTGATAATAACCATCCAATGTCAAATTAAGTTCCTGGAGTAAATCTACTATTGGAAAGAGTATCGGAGCAGAACAAAATGCGTCCGTCTGTCACACTAAGTAAACAAAAGTGTTATCTTCGTTGTTACTTCGGATTTTGGACATTTTGATGCAACCCCTAAGTGATTTGAGTCTTATCTATTTTGTCGTAAAGATATGTGCAAGGTAGAATAGAGAAAGTGAAAATGTATTACCAACATTAGCAAATGGTACCTACTTTATCAACTATGGGTGTACGTGTATATTTCTGTATGTGTCTTTCTCTGTTTATCTATTTATGGCCAGGTGCTGAATTCTCACAGCACACACAAAAATTCGTCGTTGCAGACATATACTGTCTATAACATGCTCCGAATCAGGAGTGGTATCCACATTTCTATACCGCCTCTCTATATTATCTCCATTTGAGGTGATACTCTCAATTACTTACATTATATATTAAGGCAGGAAAAATATAACATCAGCTTTGTATCCTCATCTTAATATTTACAGATATTGTATGATCCTTTAAGATCTTTTAACATGTGCATGAATACCTCTATTGGCAATGTAATCTTTCACCTAATATCAGTGACGCCTCTTTGGTTTAACTTCAACATGCTACCAAGGGAGTTAAACTTGCATAAATCCCAATTTAAAAAACCTATACAAGGATTTATAATTTTCTAAAAGTCATCATACAAAACCATCACGAGATTTCTAATTTGACTACAGCAACCTATATTTTTGGTCAATATAGATAAATTTAGGACAGTTTACGGAACTTTAGGGAAACCTGTTTATAAAAAATAGACATCATAGACATTTTTCCAATCTCAGTAAAGCACATTAGCACACAGAGTTTTAACAATATTTCATAATTTTATTTGTTTACGTGGTTATAAAATTTGAAGGCACAGAAACCGTTCTGTTATTGATATGTAAATACCCGATAAAACAAAATGCAAAAGAAGAAGGATTTTGGGAACAAAAAGCTAAAGGAGATATGGATTGCAATCTTTAGCAATAAGTCAAAAATGTGTTTTAGGAACATTGCATCAACATTGGATGTAACTCCTCAAAAGGATCTGACATGAAATTCCTCTTACTGTTGCTGCATAATATTGCAAATGCATCACCAAACACAATAATTTTATATAGTTCTAAGATTAATTTGGGACATCATTCAGAACTCAAATCCTACTTACGCAAGAAATGAAAAATCTTTTGTAAATTTTAAGATATTTATTAGGCATTATAATGGCTTGACTGCTTTAAATATGATCATTTCCTTTGCAGGAAAATACATACCTAATCACCAGCTAATTGGTGTTTTTGCTTGGAAATTATATACGGATTATTTTTGTCTTATAGATTTTGGTTTATTTTATTTTATCAGGTCCTGCACTGTTACCAGAATTTATAAACATATTCTGAAGTGCTTAAGCTTTTAAAATTTATCTGTAAAAAAATAAAAATAATAGTAAAATTAGTAATAACCCTGCTGGTTCTAATGACAGCCCATTTATCGCAATGAAGTATTTATCAAAATACAAAATACGTCAGTTCGTAAGTATGAAATATATTGTTGTCTGTACCTTGTCACCATCCAGATTTAAATTTGAATGCGTGCAAAGAATCTCCAGCGCAAGGAAACTAAGTTAATTTAAATGGGACTAAGGTACATGGATTTCTGGTCAANTGGTTTATTTTATTTTATCAGGTCCTGCACTGTTACCAGAATTTATAAACATATTCTGAAGTGCTTAAGCTTTTAAAATTTATCTGTAAAAAAATAAAAATAATAGTAAAATTAGTAATAACCCTGCTGGTTCTAATGACAGCCCATTTATCGCAATGAAGTATTTATCAAAATACAAAATACGTCAGTTCGTAAGTATGAAATATATTGTTGTCTGTACCTTGTCACCATCCAGATTTAAATTTGAATGCGTGCAAAGAATCTCCAGCGCAAGGAAACTAAGTTAATTTAAATGGGACTAAGGTACATGGATTTCTGGTCAACCTATTCATTAGTATTCCGTGCATATTATCTGAAGTTAAACGTGCTCTGGTAGTTATAATCAAAATATTCCAGACATCTCCGGTCTAAAATCTGTTTTAACAATCATCTTTGAAATATTAGGGAGGGCTGTCAAAACTCAACTCAGGCGTCACTTGGAAAAAACTCACTTCATTTTGAGAGACCTATGTTTTTTAATCTTTAAAAATGATAAAGTAATTACATGTTTTTTACGTATATCTTAATTATTATGTTTGTAAGGGGATCAAGTTTAAAACAAAATAGAACTGAGTGATAATTGTTATGAATTAAATGATTAAACAATTGTTACTAAGGATAATATCATAAATATCATAGCAATAACTATATAAAAAAACTAACATCGACTTTATTTGCTACATATGCCCTATTATACAAAAAAAGTTGTCGTTTTTCCTATCAACTCTGAAAAATAATTTTTTATTCAAGTTATTATTTACCCTTCTTCCGAACTATAAATCACTTAACAGTTTTTTATTTTTACTACTCTGTCAACCAAAACATTTTTATCAATACCAATTACTTTTCAAGTAATTGGTATAGTCAATAAAATTTTTTTATTTTACTAACTTCCAAGTAAATTTTTTAAAACCTAATACTTTCATTTGTATCACTGCGTTTATGTTTAGCTTCGACTTATTTCCAATGAATCATTCACTTTGGAATAACCATTTTATTGGAAATATTGTTTGTCTGAAGCATACATACATACATACATACATACATTCATACATACATACATATATACATACACACATACATTCATACATACATACATACATTCATACATACATACATACATACATA